>PVIU01005130.1:0-59262 GCA_004026605.1 Ondatra zibethicus
TAAGTGACCCCAAGAACTCTACCAAAGAACTTCTACAGCTGATAAATACCTTCAGTGAAGTGGCAGGATACAAAATCAACTCAAAAAAATCAGTAGCCCTCCTATACACAAAGGATAAAGAAACCGAGAAGGAAATCAGAGAAACATCACCTTTCACAATAGCCACAAATAGCATAAAGTATCTTGGGGTAACACTAACCAAGGAAGTGAAAGATCTATTTGACAGAAACTTTAAGACCTTGAAGAAAGACATCGAAGAGGACACCAGAAAATGGAAGGATCTCCCATGCTCCTGGATTGGAAGGATCAATATAGTAAAAATGGCAATTCTACTAAAGGCCATCTATAGATTCAATGCAATCCCCATCAAAATCCCAACAATTTAAAGTCTTCACACTGAAAACTTCTCTACAGAGGCACCTGATAGATATCATGGAAAAACAAATCAACAATGAGTCAGTGCACATGACAGAGTTAGTAACATATTCCTAAAATATGCAAATTCTGTCATTCAGAAAGGCATCTTCTTCTGGCGACCCTACTGTCATTCTGTCATTCATTTGAAAGATACTTTCAGCTCCATCAAAAATGTATTGACAATTATGATTACCATGAGGTTAGTGGAAACACCCTGTTCAGGCTCTATCATCTTAAGAACCATGAGAACAGCATGTCATTAATGTCATTGTCTATTATTTTAAGATAGATGATAGGTATGTGATAGATAGATAAATATTATCTTTTGATCTATTTATCCATATATCTGATTTCCATAATCTACCATCTCTGTATAGCTATATTTATCAACTATCATTTACCTATTTCTCTACCATATATCTCCCTATCCATCCATATCTATCTATCTATCTATCTATCTATCTATCTATCTATCTATCTATCTATCTATCTATCTATTGATCTACCTATCTATCTATCTGTCATCTATCATCTATTTTTCTGTGTTAGAAAATTTAGGTTTGTATTAAGTTGAAGAGCCCAACATGACATAGTAAGATCTGTGGTCCTTGAATATAATGTTTTCAAATGATTTCTAAGCAATACTAGATTAACTTTAAAATAAATATTTTAATACAGTTATATCTTTTTAGAATTTTAATTATTTTATAAATATGTGTGTCCAATTGAGAAAAGAATATTGGAACTCTGGAACTGGAGTTACCATGTGGGTACTTGGTATCAAACTTGCATCCACTGGAAGAACAGTCAGTGCTCGAAACCACTGAGTCCCCAATTTTGAATAAAGATATAAAAAAACCTTCCAAAATGGATTAGTATATCTTGATAATACTGATGACTTTGTACAACAGTCTATTTCCCACTTTTAGGATCTGTCCTGTAAGTACCCATGACTGCTGAGAGGTGGGAGGCAGGCCATAAAAGTGGAGCACGATCTTGGCAGCACAGACTGCACTGGTCAGAGCGAGCGATTGGCAGACCGCCTCATCAGGCTCCCTAAAAAGCAGCATGTATTAAGATGGAGGATGGTCAGCCCACAGCTCTAACCACTGGGAAACTAATGTGCCTTCATTGGCACCAGTTTCCCGGAGGACAGCCCAGTCTGGAAGAACACTTCACAGCGCTGATGTTTCATCTGCACAGAGAGCAAAGAATGAAAAGGCAGGGGTGAAAAATTAACCTTTCCACGGAGAATCCACTCAAGGCCATTTTATTTGAAGGACTCAGAGAGCTATAACTGGTATCTTCACACCACAGATAGCATACATTTACTCAAAATGTGGACTTCTGCAGAGCAAACAAGTACCATTCTGGACAGGTTCCAAGGATGCTTTGGGCCACAACAATTCGAGCTGCATTCAATTCTCCTTTAGAATAACATTATCTAGATTTTGCAAGTCTGGGAAATCACTCCAGTTATTCGTGTGACACTGGAATGAGTGTGACCTCTTCCTGCACAGACATCTGAACATCCACTGCCTCCTATTCTTTATCTTACTGAAAAGTGGTACCAAGCAATGTCCATCCCAACTCATAATATGAATCACCTTTATAATATATTAAATCAAAATCACTGGATGTCCAATAATTGTATTAAACCCATCTGTGATTATATGTGTGATGGCTTATATGTGCATGGAGTATGCATTTGTATACACATATGTATGAGGGTGTCTGTGCCCATGTATGTGCACACAGAGGTCAGAGGAGGCCACCTTGTGTCCTGCTTCATCACTTTTTGTCTTCTCCCTTGAGATGGGGTTTGTCATTGAACTCAGAACACACATTCACGTTTAGCTATGGTGGCTGGCCAGAAACCCCAGGTACCCTAACATGTCTGCCTCTACTCCCAATTGTAGGGGTTATAGGTACATGTGGCTATACCTGGTAGTTTTCTTGGAAGCAAGATATTTCAATGGGGGTTGCCATGGCTGCATGGTAAGCTCTTAGCAACAAGCAGAGTTCTGAGCCCCAGCTTACATTTTTTATGACTGAACAGAGGGGCAATGAATAGGTTTTCTTGTTTATTTGTTTTGTCCTCGTGTGCTTCCTGTAAAAACATCTTGTGCTATTTAGTCGGTGGAAAAATCCACAGGAAAGTTTGGTGTGTTCAATTAAGAAGATACTCTGAAGTAGGCAGCTGCTGTTACTAACCAGCAGAGTTGCCAGCACACCTGGTCCAAACCTCTCTTATGGCTGACCTCCCCAGCTTTCCAAATAACATGATAGATCTTAGGGGTGAAAAGGCAGCACTTTCCCATCATTACCACTATGGAATTCTTCTACCTTCTTTGTGGTGTCAGTCCCAAAGACCTCAGTTTAACTGAAAGAACTGTTGAATTAACAGTGGCGGATGTGGCCTTGCTGAAAAGCCTAGGCAACTAGGAGTATTCCCCACATCCACAATGTGAGGGACTCAGCAATATGAGATCTTACATCTACAAAGAATAGTGCTGTTGCTCATCTGGAGTCTCATTTCTAGGTAAAGGGCCAATCCTTGTTTGGACTAAACAACCCAACCTGCCATTCTTCTTGACTGTTCGATTTCAAACCTATCCAATGCTTCATTTGGTGACACCTTTGAATTCTCTTCTATAACACTATTTTCACGAATGGGAGCCTGTGACCCTTTGGGACCATACTGCTATAAACTCCCCTATAACAGGTGGCTGGTGTGAGTAATGACTGAAACTGCAGGGATTCTAGACCTTCTTCCTGGAATTTTCTGGGACCTATAGCTCAGAGTAGAGGTCTCAGCTGTTGTTGTTGTTGGGTTTTTTTTGTTTTTTTTTTTTTTTTTTTTTTTAGAGAAATGACAACTAGGTGTGAGTCTATTCCCCGGGTGATGAAAAAGGTAACTATGGTCACTTAGACTGTGACAAGCTTGAGCTGGTTATTAAGTCTGAACCTACAGAATGGAGGTTGTTTCTACCTAGGGAGTAATATCAAAAAAAGCCTGAACTATACTACATCATTCAGTTGTTAACTACTGCCCTGGTGCTCCCAAGAGAACTAAGAAATCTTCTCTCTCTCTCTCTCTCTCTCTCTCTCTCTCTCTCTCTCTCTCTCTCTCTCTCTCTCTCAAAGAGGCAGCTTCTAGCTCTCCCTTCTCCCCACTTTTCCCCTTACCCCCTCTCTGTTTCTCTCTCTCTCTCTGCCTCTCTTTCTGCTTTTCTCCCCTTCTCCCCTTTCCCTTCTATAACCCACTAAATAAATATCCAACCTTAAACCCAAAAAAAAGGAATCTAACCAATATTTCCAGTGGGACCTTTAAGAGCCATCCCCAAAGAAGAGGGGCCCACAAAAGTTATCAACAATCTGTCTTACTGGGTCATCCTTGCCTTTTGTCTTTGTTGGCAAATAAGCCAGATGAAAGCTGGGTGATACTGAAATCTCCCGTAACAGGCAAAGCCCATAGAACTTCAGAGGTTTTACATGTAAGAATAGTTCAGCAGAGTGGTCTGACTTTCAGAGTATAGTAGGGACTATTCCTCATGTGAGGGCGTGAATAAAAGTGGAATTCACTTCCAGAGAGTGGGTGTGCACTAGCCAGCAGATGTCCTTTAACGTGCTGTGTTTAAGACTCCAAAGGCCAGAGGAGGAACAGGGGTCATTTCATTTCTGATAGAAAAGTTGAGAGAAATGGTTCATTCTACCTTAACATCTCATGGGAGGTGGGATAGGATGGTAGTTAGAAGATAAAAAGGTGTGTGTGAATGAGAGAAAGATAGATGAAAAATAGATAGAGAGATAGATAAATATATGATAGACAGATAGATAAATGATAGACAGATAATAGATAGATAGATGTTAGACAGATAGATGATAGATGGATAAATGATAGACAGATGTTAAATAGTTGGATAGAAGATATATATATATGTATAGATAGATAGATGATAGATAGATGGTTAAATGATAGATAGACAGATGTTAAATAGTTGGATAGATGATATATATGTATAGATAGATAGATAGATGATAGATATATATATATGCTATATATATGATAGATAGATCATGCTTTGATAAACAAATAAATAAGGGAGTGTGTACAAATGCTAATCTGTTTGATAGAAAGGCTGTTGTAGAAATACAATTGCATGGGGAAGCCCTTGGAGAGTGGGTACAAACTAAATTTCACAATGAAATTGTGACATTTCAAATAGCCTGTTCAAGTAGCCCCTGCTAAGAGTCCCAGGCCCAGCCCTAGCAAATTCTGCAGACAGCAGGGACAGAGTTCTGAGAGCTGTGTTTGTCAAAACCATAAAAGATGGTCTTTTCCCTCATTTAACATAGATTAAGGGGTACATGAAATGAAACATGTGTGAAGGAAAGGCCAGTGAACCCTGAAACCATCATCCCCTGTAAAGAGTTCTTCAACAAAAACATGTTTATAAGGCATGAAAGGTAGGACTGATAAAACTGTCTCTTGTAACTTTTTAAGTCTCTGTGGTCTTTTCTTTGGGTCCCTGAAAATTCTAAGGTGAACTCTTGTCCTCGATCCCGTCATTTGTGGGGAAGTTACCCTAGGTAAGAAGGTCTGCCCACCAGCAAGGATGAGGACTGAATCTGTTCCTTCCTTGGGTTATCCTTTCCAGCAAGAAAGAAGAGGGTGAATCCAAACTGACTAGGATCCCAAAAAAATAATGCAATAATAAAAAATTAAATGTGGAAAAAAAAAGAAAGAAGAGGGTGGCAGGGCAATGAAAGGTTCTGTTTGTCTCTGCTTCTCTTGTTAAATCCCCAAGGCATGTCCAATACCTAAGTGTAGGAAGCACACAGACATTTTTACCACATGGCATCAGACAGCTAAGGTCCATTTTCTCCATGGCTACTTTGGTTTTATGTACATAGACTCATGAAGAGTTAAGTCGTTACCAGTTTAACACAGACTGTGTTAACACATTTCTAGTCTCAGTGATATGTTTCCCACTTCACCAGTTACAGAGGAGGGAGATTATCACCATGGATACCTGAGACTGTATTCCAAAATATTTCTAATAGGGGCAGAGGTCCACATGAGTCTTAAAAATACTAACTGTAATCTAGCCAACTGTAGGATCTATCTTAAAGTCCAGGTACTCACATCACCTCCTGGACTATCATTCCAATAGGTCTGCATTTCACTGAAATCTTAGAGAATTTCCAAGAGCAATAGATCTTGTTCTGAAGTACACAAACAGTCTTACTTTACACATGCTCCCACTGTTCAACATCCTATAAGACATGAGATATCCTGGTCTGTTGGCGAGTCAGACAATGTTCTCATAACAACCTGTGAAGATCCCTGTGCATGGTCACACCCAATCAACATTATCACATCAACCCTGTGACTTATAGGACTTTTTAGACTTCAAAGAGCCTAGATTGTCAGCAATTTTATATGTTATTTTCATAATTTGAATGTACACTGTCTCCCAAATTTTCAAGTGATGTAAGTTCGGTCTCAGTGAAGCAACATTGGAAAATGGCAGGACCTAGACTCAGCTTCTCACTTGTGCTTCTTACCCAGATTGTCTGGGGCTTCACCCTAAAGCTGTGTTGAAAAAGAGGACCACAGGAGAACACGGTGGGTATTCACAGAAGGAGAAACTGACTTAAGGACATCAGAACAGGCTTTTTGTTGGAAAGTAATGTTAGTCAGTCCTGAAGAACAGATGGATAGACCATTGATTTCTAAAAGGTGGGAAGAACTTGCCTTTCCACATGGCTACCAGCCTCACCAGACTCTACAGAGGGCAGCATCTATAATCACATTTGTTCTGGCTTCCCTTGGGCTCTAAGTATCTCATGGTCACAATGATGGGGAGCAGAGAGCTGCTTCTAAGGCCTCTCCAAGGCTGCACTGTGTCTCTGCTCTTTGTCTTTGAGAGACACTCATCCCTTTGTCTTCTAATTAGAGTCCAGTCTTGGCTCAGTGGTCTCAGCAGGGCAGAGATTTCCCAGGCAAGACCGATACAGGAGGTCCTTACTGTCCCACATCCCAGCATTCTCCAGTTGTGTCACAAGGGCTGCAAGCCTCCGGGTCTAGGAACTCCAGCCTTACTGACAGATGAGTTCCCAGAATGTGGCAATGAGCTGACCTCAGTGATTGGTCATCGAATAGACACATATGTGAAGGAAAATATAATTACCTAATGAAGAGAACAAAAAATGAGTGATAAACTGGAGAGATGAGTTAGAAAGGCAGATTTTCACAAAGCATAGCAATCACACAGGATGGAATGAGCAAGTGTGATTCCCATAGGACATTCTCGGATATTTCAGGTATTACAGGCTGTCCTGTTCTCCCAGAAACAAAACCATTATATCAGGAGTCTCAGTGCACACTGACATAAACATGAGGATATTCCTAAAATAGCCATAGGAGCCATATTTGTAGGTATAATTAGAGTTAAACAAAAATGGAATAAAGCAATTAATTAAGTAATTCATATCCAAACATATTTTATACTGACTCAGCCAAGATTTATCTTGAGTCTAGAGAATCTTTTCAAAAATTCATCCAACATCATTTTCTTAGACATTTCAATGTAGCAAAATCATGAAAACACAATTCTTCCTCAAGCTGAAGTGCACTCTGGTATACCAAGTAAAACCCTAGGTTCTCACTCACAAACACATAATGGAAATTTTTGTCAAAGCCTGTTGTTATTGCCTTCTTTCCTTGGAAAATTCAAGTATGATTGAAATTTTGAAATACCCTATGGGCAACATATTAATCTTTGAATAGGAAATAAAATGACTTATTAGGAGGCAAACTCACTGTTCACAGTGTTTGTGACCCTCTTCCTGTCTAATGCCTCTGCAACTTAAAGAGGTCATTTAGTCTCCAAAGAACCTAGATTTCTTTTCCATGTTTTGTCATTATTTGGATATGATTTTCCCTCTGATATCACATGTTGAAAATTTGGTACAAAGTGCAGCAACACTGGGAGTTGATAGGATTTTTTAATGGGGGAGTGTCGAGGGCTGGAGGATAGCTCTGTGATGGGACTCTTGGCCATCAGACTCAGAGCCTAGAGTTTTAGCTCAACGTTAAAAAATGATGAAAATAAATTAAAAAGAAAAGGACTGGGGTCTAGTAGGGCCAACTATTAGAGCTACTGTCCTCAGAAGGGAGTAGGTTTTCCCAAGGGAGCCTTGTTTTTGTTAGTTACATGGTTACTTGGCATTAAGCTTAAGTCTTGAACCATCCTTGGTTTCCTGTTTGGTCATGTGACCCCTCACACACATGTGACATCCATAGTGCCCTCCAACATGCTATGATGTGGGTAGGGGAATATAACTGCAGGAAATAACCCACCTTTCCTTATATTGCCAGGAAAACTAACCCAGTCTCTCACTGCAGTAATTCTTGCTTTTTGAACTTGGTTGAGCTCCAATATAGAAGTTTCTTAATGACATCTTAAAGTACAAATATGTACAGACATGACTATTCCTAATTCATCATGTTTGACCTTACATCCTAGGGTAATAGAGACCTGGACAAATTCTTCACTTTACTAATTTTTCTAAGAATAAAGTTCTTACCACCATAACACACCCTAGTCAAGTACAGAGAAGCAATAACATTCTAATGAGGTTCCCTGGAATCTTAGGGTTCACAGATGCCAGTCAGGAATTGCCAGAGAGGGTACTGGAGTACAGGGTGCCTTAAGGCAGGATGCTGTTCTTGTCGAGCTAAAGGGAGCTCTTTTTCTTATTTTATTGCTTTTATTGAGCTCTACATTTTTTTTTCTGCTCCTCTTCCAGCCTCTCCCCTCCTCTTCAACCCTCTCCATGGTCTCCATTGTCATTTACTCAGAAGATCTTGTCTTTTTCTACTTTCCATGTAGATTAGATTTATGTATATCTCTCTTAGGGTCCTCATTGTTGACTAGGTTCTCTGGGATTGTTATTTGTAGGCTGGATTTCTTTACTTTATGTTTAAAAACCACTTATGAGTGAGTATATATGATAATTGTCTTTCTGGGTATAAGTGACCTCACTCAATAAGATGTTTTCTAGATCCAATTTCAAGATGTCAATATTTTTCTCGACTGTGTAATACTCCATTGTGTAAATGTACATTTCCCTTATCCACTCTTTGGTTGAGGGGCGTTTAGGTTGTTTCCATTTAGGTTGTCTGGCTATGACAAACAATGCTACTATGAGCATAGTTGACCACATGTCCTTGTGGTACGATTGAGCATCCTTTGGATATACACCCAAAAGTGGTCTTGAGGAAGGTTGTTTCCTAATTTTCTGAGAAATTGCCATACAGATATCCAAAGGGGCTGTACCAGCTTACACTCCCACCTGCAATACAGGAGTTATCCCTTTACCCCACAATCTCTCCAACATAAGTTGTCATCAGTGTTCTTGATGTTGGCCATTCTTACAGGTGTAAGATGGAATCTCAAGTTGTTTTGATTTGCATTTCTAGGATGATTGAGGATGTTGAGATTTCCTTAAGTGTCTTTCAGCCATATTATATTCCTCTGTTGAGAGTTCTCTGTTTAGGTCTGCACTCCATTTTTTATTGGGTTATTTGTCCTTTTGATGACTAAATTTTTGAGTTCTTTATATATTTTGGAGATCAGCCCTCTGTCTGATGTGGGGTTGGTGAAGACAATTTCCGCTTTGTCTTGTTGATCATGTCCTTTGCTTTATAGAAGCTTTTTAGTTTCAGGAGGTGCCGCTTATTAATTGTTTCTCTCAGCATCTGTGCTACTGGGGTTTTATTTAGGAAGTGGTTTCCTGTGCTAATGTGTTCAAGTGTGCGTCTCACTTTCTCTTCTATGAGGTTCAGTGTGGCTGACTTTATGTTGAGGTCTTTGATCCATTTGCACATATAGTGTGAATGTGCATACGGTTTGTTAGTATGCATGTGTATTGTGAGTATGTGTGTATATTGTTTGTGTATTGTGAGTATGTGTGTATATTGTTTGTGTATATGTGTGTCATGTATACTGCAGGTGTGCATATGTGTTGCTTGTGTGCATCTGTATTGTTTTTGTGGATGTGTAATATAGATGTCCTTGTTTATTGGGTGTGTATATGTTTTGTGTGTGTCCGTGCATGTTGTGTGTTCATGTTTACCGTGTATGTCCACATATGTTGTGTATGTATATGTATTGTATGTATTATGTGTGTAAATGTGTCTTGTGTGTGTACATGTATATTGTTTGTGTGGAAGTGTATTGTATGTGTATATGTATTACCTGTGTGAATGTGTATTGTGTGTGTGCCTGTGTTGCAGGTGTACATGTGTAGTGTATGTGTGCATATGTATTGTGTGTGTGCATGCATAGCGTGTACATGCACACATGCTGATACCAAATCCACAGAACTACCATTTCTAAGTGAGGAGGAGAACTTTGATTGTAAAATATAGTATCCTTAAGTGAAGAGAATGTCAGAAAAATTCTCATGAACTAAAAGGTATTTAGCAGGAGGTTATGGGGTAAGAATTACACAGATAACTGAATTGAAATGTTAATATTTCTTAAATTACCAAATTGTTGAAAATTGACACATGTTCTAAACTCAACTTTCTCATTAACTCCACTTTTGATGCAGTGATCCATCAGTTCAAAAGTTGGGTATTGTCAGCTTAAGTACTGAATTAGGCTTTCCCTGTCCTGTTGTTTGCATGCTAACCAACAGATGTCATACGGCTTCACAAACACGGAACTTCAATTGAATCAACCTCAAAAGCAACTCTTGCCCATTCATCTCAGGACAGGTTATAGGGTGGAACCCACTTGGGAATGGCTCACCTCAGTAGCATCTCATTAAAATCCAAATCAAGCCACCATGACAGTGACACTGTCTGGGAGGTCACGACCCTGACTGTCTGCCCACCTGAGGCAACTCCTCACAGATCAGTGCTGACCTCTGTCCAGGGTTGCTCATACAATGATGTACATCACAAAGGAGATGTCTGCAAGCTGCGGAGACCACAGCCACACCCGGGGTAGCTAAACCAGAGGCTCTAGGAGACCTGGAAAATCTTTTGGGATTTCCATTACAGACTCAAATGGAAAGTTAGGCAGGCTCTGGATGCAACTTCACAGCGACTTCTCTCCTTCTGCTGTCCTTCAAAATTCTTCCACTTTGCTGTACACTATCTTCTCTTTCCCTTATTTTGTAATTGCTTTTCCCTTTTTGTTCTTCTTGTACTGAGTTTGCTGCAGCATTTTGACCTCCATGTGCTCTGGTTTGGTTATGTTCACCCCCATCCTGTTCCTTTTTGCTAAGACCCTTGTACTTTCATGTCTTCTATATAGAAATTACATGAGGTCAAATGTACAATGCCTACCTTACTGAATTTGGCTTATCTGTTACATATGCTGAAGTATGATGGTATTGTTAAATATGCCGAACTATGTTGGCATATTATTTCACTCACCTTCGTCTGCCATCAAATGATGGGATTTTTATGACTAAGTAATATTTACATATGCATGTCTGTGTGTGTATCTGTATGTGTCTGTGTAGTTGTGTGTGCGTGTGTATCTATGCATTTATGTATGTACACATATCTGTGGGGGGTATGTGTGTGCGCATTTCTGTGTGGATGTGTCACAGTTCTAGCTGCCAATCATTTCATGGGCACCCAGGCTAATTTCAATTCTAGGTCATTGCAAATGGCAGTGATAGACGCCTCTCTTGTAGACCACCTCGGATTCTTCTAAATCAATACTTGTGGTCATTGTCCTATGCTGGCATTTCCTCTTTTGCCAAACAATGGTGTAGGGGGGTCCTTCTGTATTTGGGTTGCTTTTATTGGTTAATAAAGAAGGACTTAGATTGACAGGGAAAGAGAACAGGATACTGGGAAGGGGACAGAGTTAGAGAAAGCTGCCTGCCATGAAGCTCCCAGGTCACACATGCTGAATCTTTCCCGGTAAGCCATGACTCGTGGTGACACACAGATTATTAGAAATGGGTTAAACAAATATGTGAGAGTTAGCCAATAAGAGGCTAGAGCTAATGCGCCAGGCAGTATTTAAATGAATACAGTTTCCGTGGGTACGCACCGGGAGCCGGGAGGACAGAACAAGGGGCCCTGCGTGGGGAACCAGGCACCGAGAATGCAGCCCGAGCCCCTCATGACTACAAACCAAGCCTGTTTGTCTGACACACAGAGCATCCTCTGGTCTTCACTGTCAACATGTCGGCCCCGCCCATGGTCCCTTTCCTCTAAAGAAATCATTGGTTTTGACTTAAAAGGAGGGGTCATGGAGCAGGGTTGCCTTCTCCCACAAGACAACTGAAAATCAAATGAATCTGGGCCTGCAAACAGGCAACTAGAGAAAACAAGAGTTTTGAATCTTAAACAAAAAGTAGTTTGGAACACAGACCTGAGAGTAGAGGGTGTCCACAAGCAGGCTAACATGCAGTGTCTAGCATCCAAGCCAATATTCCAGGCACACAAAGGAACTGGAAAACGAGACGATAATGGGGAAGAAAACACAAAGGATTGGAATAGCCTCCACTATGACAACTGCAGACTCTTTTATCTGCCAACATCTCATCAGCATCAACAGAAGGATGCTCGTGCTGCCTTCCAATACCTTCCCTCCAGCTACCTTTTCTCCTAAGGTGAGTGCCTACCACAACCTAGTGTAAAAGCTGCCTTCTCTTGTTAGTGTCCAAGTAGATTACTTTCTCACACACACTCACATTTTTTAAACACAGCAGTATCAGTAACAACTGTCACTTTGTCTTTGTTATAGACAACCTAGTGCTTATTTGTCTGGAGTCTAAGCCAGCCAAAGACTGGCGTAGTGATCCAGACACAGGGCAGATTATGCTCAACACTCCAGGTTGGGCATCTTTGCCTAAAGCAGGCATGCAGCATCCAGGATGCTCCTTCCACACCTAAGGCCTGGTATAAAACCTTGAGTACTGAGCTCTTCCTCTATCTCCCCAAGTGATAGCCACCTCTCCTCTCCTATCCATAATGCCTATGAACCAAAGTTCATGGACTTAGTAACTGTAGAAAAGATTGCATTTCAACCTTGCTTATATCACTTACTGTGTGGCCTTGGGGAATGTATATATTTTTTTCTACATTTCTCCTCTATGCAAGGTACATGAGCCTGCTCCCATTTGTGGTGTCTACAGGAACTGAACAGATAGATGGTTATGTAACTAGAGTCCAGCAAGTGCTGACCTCCTTAGAGCCCCCTTTTTGCTCTTCTTCTGCACACAGAGGAGTGAGGGAATGAGGGGCCACCCACCTCACTGAGATGATTACTGAAATCAATATCTTTGTTGGTTTGAAACAAATAAAAATAGCCCCCTTTAAACGGGAGTCTTTGACGAAGTAGCCATCAAAATTTTACTAAATTATCTTAATTTATAGTCTGCTGAATATCCTTTGGGTCATGTAATCTTATTATTTTACATGCAATTCCCTCAGAAGTAGTCAATTATATTTGACCCTTGGAATTTATTGGACCTTAGGTTTTTCTTTATTGTGGGTATACTGTGTCTCCAATCTCCCATATTAACTCTAGGACATTGCTGTTGGAATAGGCATTTAAATAGCCCTCAAGGGAAATGCAAGGAAACCATGCTATTAATTTTGTTCATATTTTTAAACATGAGTAATTCACAGATGGTTTTCATCACAGACTGAACTGAGCTCTGTTGAACATGAAGATACTTTATTAATACCCTGGATACTTCCAGAGTCTGAGAACTGTTCCTAACACACATGGCTCTATAAGAGTATACACTCCTGAAATTCCCTTTGGGATTCATGCAGAGAACTTAAACCTAAAGAAAACCTAAGTAAAAATTTACATTACAAATATGTGAGTAACACACACACACACACAGAGAGAGACACACACACAGACACACACACTAGTACCTCTTTGGCATCCACTTCATTGCTCCCCAAAGTTAAAAATTAACTGCAACCGCATGCACACCTGCCTAGAAACTTACTACCACCCAGGCAGACGGTCCTGTGCTCATAAGGCAGACCAATGCAAGTGCACTGAAACTGGCAAGAACATATCACTGTGGGATTAGAAAAGGGAGCCATGTGCAGTCAAGGCCTCTGGACAGCTGAATGAAAATCCAACCTTTGTGTTAGGGCCAGAAGCAAGTGAACAGGATTGTTTGTTAATTTTTTTTAAATTAACTTCAGTTAACTCAAGGAGTGATGGGCTTTATTTGCATACACAGACATCATTTGTTCTTATTTGCTCCCCATTGCCCTTCCCTAACCTTCTCTTCTCTTCTCTTCTCTTCTCTTCTCTTCTCTTCTCTTCTCTTCTCTTCTCTTCTCTTCTCTTCTCTTCTCTTTTCGCCTCTCCTCTCCTCTACTCTCCGCTCTTCTCCTTCCCTCCCCCCTCTCTCTCTTGAAAAAGGTTTTCTCTGTGTAGCCCTGACTGTCCTGGAATTCACTATGTAGACCAGGCTGGCTCTGAACTCAGAGATTTGCCTGCTTCTGCCTCCCGCATGTAGGGCCACCACCACCCAGCCCTTTCTCATTCATATTGATCCCCTCTAATAGAAGTGTCATACTGGAGACCTCAACATACATGGAAAGCTACAGTAACAGGGAAACTTCACAGATGGAGGAAATTCTGGGGCTTCCCAGTATCCAGAGCCTGGAGGAGGAACCAAGGATGGTTTGACACTGGTGCTGTACAGTGTGGTGGCTAAGAATTAGGGCTGCAGAGGTTTTGAGGAGTCCTGGAGTCCCCAAAGCCATTTCCCCAGTGACGGGTATGTTTGGAACTCTGATTCACTACATCCAAACCCCTATCCCCTACCGACCTACAATTAAGAGAGAGGGGGGTAGTTCAAACTCAAGCATGTTTAAAGGATGTTTCTGTGCTGCAGGACACAGCTGCAATACCCTGACCTCAGTCTCCAAAGACAACTCTCTGCACAGGGTGGGTACTGACATGTCAGCAACATGGGCTCTCCCAGCACATTCCTCGTGTTTCCATGCCCTTGCCAGTATCCCGTTTGTTCCAGAGTTTCCATCTCATAAAAACTATGGACGATGGGACTTTCCTTAATACCATGGCAATGGAGGATGTCTGAGGCTTTCTGGCATGGGAGTCCTGTGCAATGGGGCAGATCTACACTATTACATTATATTTAGAGTTAATGATTGCCAGGTACAACAGAAACAAGAACTTTATAAATGATTAGAAGTTCAGGGGCAACAACCTCAAGGAGCAAGAAGAAAAAAAAAACGTGAAATGTAAGCATGCATGCATGCATATGTATGTATGTAGATAGATAGATATGTGTGTGTGTGTTGTGTATAAGGTATTATATATATCATATATATGAGAGAAATAAGTCTTGTCACCACTCCAGGGTCTCCTTTCTCTTACTGTGCTCCCATGCCTTCACTTACATTTAATTTTTCCCTGAGTGAAACTGTAGAGTTAGAGACTTTAAGGCCAAAAGTGTGACATGTTTTGATGGCATCAGGTGTCCCTTTAGCAGGTATAAGGACTGTGGGTCTAGTGATACAACTTCCTGCTGAAGAATGATAGGACAATCACTCCTCATACAGACATTTCCACTAGAGCCCGGGCCTTAGTCTGGATTCTGTACCCACAGCCTCCCCAACAGGGTACCCTAAAAATGACCAGTTGAAGCTGCTAGTGTGCAGCCATGAATTCAGAGGGACCAACTGATGATGAGGAGGAAAACATACGGAGGGACGCAGGGCCGAGAGATTGATAAGTGACTCCTAAATCACCTTGCAAGGGAAATGAGATACTGGAAAGGACGGGCATCTGCCTTCTAATGGATGGGATACCAAAGAGAATGATGGAAAGTTTGGAGAGATTCCACCTAAAGAGGAAGAAATTGGGGGAGACGGAAGGGACAGCATCCTTAATCCGCATCTGCTTTTGAACTTCAAAGAGCAATGAAGGACGTGGGAAGAAAACAAAAGGGAAAAAGAAAGGAAGATAAGAGAAAGTTAACAATGCGGAAAGTCTTAAAAACAAAAGATATCATCCATCTCTAAAAGGAGGAGGGTAAGGAGGTCCCATGGCCATGGATCATCCCTGGTGCCAGCCCTCTTAACTGCCATCTTATTGCCTGACCATTGCCATTCACGGAATCCACAGACAACACTCAGCATTTCTATAAAAGTAACACCGGATTTGATCTTCCTGTTCTCAGATGCAAGTCCTCATCTTACAGCCATTTGTTCCTTAAATGTTTCATTTTTTGTGAGTTTTTTTCCTCCTCCCTTTTCAAGAACAATTTTAAAAGAGAATGAAAATAAGCAGAGAGTTAAAAAGGAGGTTAATGAGAATGGGGGAAAAAATCTCTGCATGCTGTTTCATCGTACAAACTTCAGAGCCCAGCACAATCAGCGGGATTGTCTGCAGCCACCAGGTTGCTGTCTGTTGGTACCTGGTGATGAACCATTCTCTTTCCCCTGCATCGCCTCTGTATAATACAGAGGGCTCTTCAAACTTGGGGATGACATCCCCATGGTGTGCTCATCACTGCCATTCACACCACAGGGGCTGACAAGAAATAACGATAAATGCAGCATCTGTTTATAATGTTTTGTTTAGACATCGACAAAAAAATAGAAGGAATGATATGAAAAAGTTCTAGTTAGCAAAGGCTCAGCGCATCAAGGTTTTAAACGTGGTGACCACAGTCATCTTCTGTGGTGAACGTGGTTTATGCAAGCACAAAGTCCCATAAGATCCACCTGAACCACTGAAAGATCACGCGAAGAAGTTACCCTATGGTTGTTCCCTCTGAGTCCATTCCTAATGGGTATTACCCTCTCCATAACCAGAACACTTTGATTGTGCTTTAAATTTTAAATTTTAAATACAACTCATAACAAATATTGGCAAGCGTTATTCTTCATCATCAGACCATGACTGCAACCTGCCTTGGGCCACCCACTACATGCTGTGTGTCTTTCGTGTTCAATACCTGTATTAGTGAGTTCGCTGTTGCTGTGATAAATGCTACCACCAAACAAACAAATGAAAGAAGTGGGTTTATTTTGATTCACACTTCCAGAGGGCTGGAGTCCATAATGCCAGGGAAGGCATGACATGGCAGCAGGAAGTCAGATGACCACACTTCTGCCTATAAACAGGAAGTAGGATGAGATTACACACCCTCAAAGCCTATCCCCCCCCTCCTGGGGAGGGAGAGATATTTACTCCATCAAGGTTGAACATTCTAAAGGTTCCATAATTTCCTTAAACAGCATTACCAATTACCTGCATTTGAAAAAGTGTTCAAATGTATGAGCCTGTGGGGGATATTATTTCTTTCAAACCATTGTTAAGAGCTGACTGCAAATTAGGAGCTACTGTGTTCAAGACATGAAGAAAAGAATACTCGGAGATGCTAAGAGTATCCCTTCAGGTCACAGGCAATACAGGCAGGTAGAAACTGAATATCACACCCTTTTTTGGGGGGGGGGAGGTTTTCCTCTCTGTGAACTATGGTTTCTAAGCAACTCAGGTCCATGATCTGTGAGGTCCATGATCTCTCTCTTCCTCTCTGGTCCTATGATCTACAAGAGTGACTTATGTGTATTGTTTCTTCTGCTCGTAAATTTTTATGCTATAACTATTTTGTCATATATATGTGAAAGTAAACAGATTTATAAAAATATTTAATGTGGCTTTTCTTTCACCACTTAAAAATTACTGCATTTATGCGCTGTGTGAGCACATGAGCACGTGCACCGCAGAGTTCATGTAGATGTCATAGGGCAACATTTAGGAGTAAGTTCTCTTTTCTCATGAGAGTCCCAGTGATCCAATAAAGATCATTAGGATTACTGCACACATTTTCCCAGGAAGTATCTGTTATTACTGAGTGATTTTTCTAAGTATTCAGCTTCTTTAGACTTATCTATACCAATTTACAATGAACATCATCTGACCTCCTTGAAGGATGGATTCCTGAGGCTCATCTGACTCCAGAGTGCTATGTCAGCTGTGGTCAGGTGACTTCTGCATTTTTTTTTATTTTTTTCTTTTGCTGCTATTGCTATAGTGTCTCAGAGGGAATTATCTAAATTTATGCTAGAAATTTGACATAGCATTGTCTTAAAAAGGCACTTAAATGCCTCTTTTGTTTTAGAAGCTTAAGCAATTCCTGCTAGAATAATTACAATCAGAGCGCATCAAATGTTCTCTTGACTTTCAGTTTGCACCCTTTCCTCAGTATCGCATCTGCATTGCCCCCCATGGGTTTCCCACACTCAGCAGAACAGGACTCCATCCTGACATTAACTTTTATCTCTATCATCCCTATTGAACTTCTCACACCAGGCCTTACATTTTATCTATTTATTTTTTAACAAAGAAGATGCCAATCAAGCTCCAGAAAAGTTGTCAAGTAGTAAGTAACTCGCTTGGGAAGTCGATCCTGGCCCCGCGTGTCACCTTCAGACTTCAGAGCTTCCAAGCAGGTCTTAACAGTGAAAGCAGTGCTCCTATCAATCCCAAAGGTGAAAAAGAGTCGTAGAGAGTCTAAAATGCAAACTTTCCCAGCCTTCGTCTTGAAAGAAGGGTGCAATACAAACAGAAAAGCACACCTCCAACCTTTGAAATCAAATGCTTCAAAAATGTAATGCATTGACTCAGCTTAACAGTTTGTTACTATTAATATGCAAATATGCAGCAGAAACTCAATAATGAAATCACATGAGCCACAGTAACAGCTAAACTGGCAGGTCCCTTTATCCTGTGTTCTCAGACAGGCACTTTAGGTAAAATACAGCACAGGGGATCCCGTCATGGGGAGGGTGGCTTCCACATGATTTAGATGTGGGATCTTTAACAACTTTGAATTTAGAGTCCTTATTTTACAACTGACATCATAAAATAATACAGTCCATGTTTCACAGCTTCCCACAGCTCCTTTTGAGCCAGTACCATTCTCCCCTGTCTACCTTGAAGACATCCAACCTTGCACCTACCTTACAAATTGAAACCCTTCCTGTGGGTAGCTTCTCCGCATATAAATCATCTTCCCTCTATATCTATCTTTAAAACACTGTTCTTCTCTCAAGAGAATCTCATTATTTGTCTCCTCTTCTTATATTGCCCAATCAGCTCTTCCCAGAAGCTTTTGTGAGCACACTGGAATTTCAGCCTGGATTCCCCTGTGCACATGTCTGTAACTAGATGCAACATTCAGAGACATGGATTCCTCCCTGCTGCTGAGTTCATCCTGACATGCATGTGTTTATGTGTTTTCTTTTACTTCAACAATTCACTTTTTTTTTTACTTTTCATATATAATGGTAAAATAAGGAAAAATGTAAATTGATATTCTTCTCAAGCTAAAGCAGTATGTACAGTAAACTTAACCACTTCCATACATATGTTCCTGAAAAATCAAACAACAACAACAACAAAAACAAAAAGTCGTTCTGGAAACCATTGACAAGAGACAGTAATTCAGGTGTATTCCTGGGGTCCTTCAATTTGCAAGAGTACGGGTACTCAACGGAACAGGGCAGCGAAGCCACACAGGGCTGGTGCAACAGAACCTGCTTCCAGTGACCCATGCTGTAGGTCACAGGGGACACACTTGGTGAAATGAGTATTTGAAGAACCATGCTAACCCATTGGAGCACAGGGTGAGAAGTTCTCCCATGGGTCTGCTCGTTCTAACGGTACCAGTTCCATCACAGTATGAAATGTAGAATTCCACATGAAGCTGGAAGCAAGGGAGGGCAGCAAGCAGGCGGGTTTGCTAAAGGTCAAACCACAAACTGCACCAGGAGTCAGTCCCTGCTAGTCATAACATCCCCCTGTTGCAGGCCCGGGTTGACCATTCAGAATGAATTTGGACTTGCCTTTGAGAGCAGATTTTATGCATAGAAATTCCTCATAAAAAATCTCTTGCATTATGACTTTGCGGGATGTGACTTGGGATTGCCCTGATTCCATTCACCTGGATGGCAATTCCCTAAATAGAAGCAGATGCCATTCACGTCCCTGTCAATCTGTCTTTGGTTAAGTAATTGGGCCTTTTCCTCCAGAGACTGAGCAAGAACTCAGCTGGACTTTTGAGAGGGAGCCTCACAGAGAGTCAAGATCTGGGTAGAACTCTGGGTGGTGAAGGTGGCTTTTCCTTTGCTTTTGGAGTCTACGTCATAAGGAACAGGAGCAGTGACTGAAATCCTGGTACTTTTCTTCCACACAATGGAATGCTCTTCACAACGTAACTTGTTTTAAAGGGTACATATTATGGCACACAATAACTTAGCTCATGTAATCCTACACAGCACGTGTCTGTGAAAAATCTCCATGCCTTAAAGATGGGATTGCTCCTCTTTCGTTTCTATACAGAACAAATCCAAAATTAAAACATTAAGTGAAGTATCAAGTCCAACAACAATTGACAAGTGAATCACCTGTCTGTAATTTTGTCATATGTGAATTATTCTGTCCCAAAATTGTCATGCAAGGATTTGGTCATTTGAGTACCAAGACAGACGCAAATTTGAACTGAAATCATCTAGAGTGTGGGTGACCCACATATGGTTCCCTCACCAGAAAGGGTGAGCAAACAGCAGAAGCGACAGAACTCACGACCAGCACCAAGTTTGAACCCCACGGCTCCCTGTGAGGAAACAGCAACATTTCAGTCCCGTTCTCTGCTGGGATGAGCAAGTGAGTGAAGAGAAGGAAAGTCCTGCCCTGAATGAACAGCCAGTTGTGAGCCACAGAGTCATCCCAGACAGGAAGCGGGCAGTGAGGAAAAGCAGATACAAACATACAGATTGCTATTGTTGTCTCCACAGGACAGAGAGGAGCGATGTGCTTGGTCCCTCTCTTATCTTCTCCTTCAGAAATACTAGCCTTTTAATGATACAGTGCACACATGTATGTACAGACACCCACACATACACACTGTCACATGCAAAGACATCGAAGCACATACACATAGCTTATGCCTCTTCCTCCTGCTGTGTAGAAAGCCCTGGAGAATGATAATTTGTGAGCATGATAAAACATTAACTATAGGCTGGAGAGATGGCTCAGTCGTTAGGAACACTCGCTGCTCTGACAGAAAATCTGAGTTCAGTTCCACAGATACCTATAATATCAATTCCAGGGAGCTCAAGGCCCTCCTCTGACCCCTATGGGTGTTGCATGCATGTGGTGCACTAATAGGCATGCTCACACACACACACACACACTCACACAAATGATTAAATCTTTTTAAAAATTACATATTTCTTCAGGGTGATCCACTACTCTTAAATATAAAATTGATACATTTTCAACTCCAAAATTGTGAATAAATTGACAAAGATTTTAGGAAGCCACATTTGGGTTCCAGTTTGTTTCTCAAGCCACTTACTGATTTAGCCAGAGTATTTTTAAGAAAGACAATTAAACAAGCTTAAAAATGGGTCGTTATAACATTTGTCTTCATAGGAATTGGGTTAAGGGGGTACTAGGTGCGGAGCCTGTGGTTTAAATGTGAATGCGACATGAAAGAACCCAGCAACAGCCATGAGCATGTCATCCCACAATGCCGCAGTAAGAAATGTCAAGAGCATTTCATGAAAATGCTACTACTCTTTGGAGTAGAACTACGTTTAGAAAATCTGAAAATAGCAAATGAAATCCAATCATTCTCAATGGAAAACAAGAATTCTGTCAGGAGATCTCCAAAATGGAGATCTCCTCCCCATGCTCCTCAGTGCACTGGAAGTCCCATCCAAGAGGGTACCTGTGCTTGACTCTGCTCCTCTTTCCAGAGTGGCTTTCTCTTTTTCCTGGATTGTGAATCTATATTTCTAAACTTAAGTTTGTCCAAATATCATATCAGAAGCTGACCATGCCGTCGAAGTGGGCCGTGAGGGCTATGTCAGGAGACCAGAGAGAATGGGCTATAGTTGACATTTTGGTGACCACACACATCATGATTCTTTCTGCCCAGTTTAGAGCCCTAGGTCCTTCATTGCGGAGCCTTTACACATGGCCTGACAAAGGTCACCATCATAGCAATGCACGATGACCTCTTTGACCTTGTCTCTGACCACCTAGTTGTAAGTTTCCAAAACAGTTAACAGTTGTTGTGTGCTGCAGGGTAACTCATATTGTACCCTTTCATTTGATCCATGAGGGCATTTGGTTTCAGAACATTTTCTCATTTCAGTCTCTTGCTTATGTTCTAGAAACTTTTTCTGACTAATGTCTTGGGACAGCTGCATATCCTTTTCTTCCGTGGATAGGTGTAAGTTCAATGTACAGTCAGAATGAAGTGTAAGCCTACACCATAAAGTCACTGTGAAGTACACATGGGATATAGCAATCCTTCAAATGGAAGATGCTCCCAAAAGTAACAGTGTTCTATGTAATGGACAAGGTATGGTCTTCAGGACTTGTCCCTTGACACACAGCAAGTTCTTCTTACAGACTCTTCTTTCTTAAGCTTACTGACTCCTTTAAATGGTTCACCCACTGTCTGGCATTTAAATAGAGTGAGAAATTAGTCAGTCTTCATGGGTAACTGAGTCACCTAAAGTCTACCTTGGTTCTTATATCACTTAATCAATAGAACAAGGCATCTGAGAAGCATCTTCTTTCCTTGAAAAACATTACAATTTTCTGATTACTATTAATGGCAATTGTCTTAGTTACTTCTCTATTGATGTCATAAAACACCCTCTCCAAGGCAACCTACAAAAGAAAGCTTTTGATTGGCTTACAGTTTCAGAGAGTTAGAGTCTATGATGGTAGAGCAAAGCCAGGGAGGCAGGAACATCTGAGAGTTCCAATGCTGATCCACAAGTAGGAGGCAGAGAGAGAATTAACTGGCAATGGTGTGGGCTTTTAAAACCACAAAGCCTCCTCCAAGGTATATACCTCCTCCAACAAGGCCATAGTTCCCAATTCTTCTGAAACAGTTCTACCAACAAGCATTTGGCTACATGAGCTTATAGGAACCATTCTCACTGAAAACACCACAGTAAGGTTACTGTCTATGCATTTAAAGTCGAACTCTGTAAAATGGGATTAAAGACATACACGTGTTTATACTATGAACTGGGAGCAATCAAAGAAGCGGGGCTTCATCAGTTACTGTTGTATCTGTAAGCAAAGACGAATGTTGCTCTAAGAAGCAATTACAGGGCCCAGTGGTTAAGAACACGTATTCCACTTTTAGAGGACCACAGCTTGGTTCCCAGCACCCTGTTGACTCATAATTGACTGTAACTTGCTCTGGGATTTATGACTCTTCTGGCCTCTGAGACCACCTGAAAGGACATGAATATACTTATACACAGAAATAAACATAAATAAGTCACAAAAAGTATCTTTGAAAGAATTAATTTTGATTAGGTGTGAGTTGTGGCATAATGCTTGGTATTTTTAAGATAAATTTGTTTGATTTGAGTATTATACCTTTGGTGATTATAGATTTTGTAGAAAATGTATTCTCATGTTTAAAAAACAATTCAAAGTACAGCCTCTACCTACACACACAATGACCTTCACTAAGCGTTTCACTGTTCAACAGTTTTTATCTGTTCTTAGTCAACTTACTTTTTAGTTTACTCAACTATAAGACATCATGTTCCCAGAAAACAGAGATTGATTTTCCTTAAATAAAGCCTATAAATGACCCTACATTCTCTTCCAATTATTTACATATATGTTTTTATATATACTTTTCTGTAATTAAGAGTTAGGGGAGGATCATACAAAATCAGGCATTATTAATGGAGGTTACGCTGGAGAAGCACACAATAGGTTTTGTCTGGGGTTAAGTAGGAAGGGATTTGTAAATAAATAAATGAATGAATAGCAAACTAATACACCCACAGCTCAATAAACTTAGCTCTACATTTTCCTGAGAGTTGGTGAATCCCAGACCCTTGGGAGGAAAAAGGCAAAGGTATACACGTGCAGACATCCATCATGAGAGTCAGGGAAGTGGGGGTCTTGGTGGTCTGTGAGCTTGACAGTGGTCCCTCAACCTCTTTGGTTTATTCTGTCCTCACACCTAGTTTCTTCGCCACATAGACCTCCAGTGTGCTCATAACAGAAATAGCAGCAATGACCAACTGCCCATGAAAAATCTTCTAGTGTATGAACCAGAGACTGGAACCTCAACTCTGTGTCCCCCAACATATATCTTAAGCAAGATCCTTTCTCACAAACCACAATTAATTACTAATCCTCACTGACTGACATAAATTACATTTATGTTATTTCTATGTTATAATGGCTTTTCAATTGCCTCCAGTGTTTAGTCTCTCTCCATCTTTTTTAAAGCATAAAATTATGGAAGGTGTAGAGGAGCCGTAGTTGTAAGTCATCTAAACTTGAAAGACCAAGGTGCCATGAACAAGGTTGTGGCAAAGTCATCAGCGCATAAACCTTGGGACAAGTCTGTGCTGGCCATGTGTGCGAGGGGAACAGACTGTGTGCCTTCTCAAGGCAGTGATTCATATCTGTCAGGAATATGCTGGGGGTGGAGGAGCTTTCTGTTGGGAGGGGACTTTGAGGGCCACGGAGCTCATCTCTAAGGCAGAACAGCATTCTCACTATTACACGTTATCCGCTACAAAAATGAATTCCTGAGCCAGGCTATATGTCCTCCAAGGGGGATCTGCAAGACTACCATAGGCAATAATAGTTGGAAATAATTTAGGTAAGGTCTTGGCTAGAGACAAAAGCAGAGGTCTGACAACCACTTCACGCGGCTCCAATCCCCACCCCCATTTGGTAATTTAAATTCACAAGCTCTACTGGCAGACTCATCAGCTGGTCAAATAATGAATCTATTTTTTATCTTGTCATGCCCTGTGCTAATGTAAGCCCGGCTCTCTTTCATGGAAATGAGAGCCGGGTGTCTGATCCAGCTGCACTGGGCAGCAGTGGAATGCAGCCCTGGTGCAGGGTACCAGAGAGCTTCAATCGACAAGCCCTCACTGCAAGTCCCACATTCCAGGAGAGTTCTGAGCATTTCATATGTCCACTCAGGGCATTTGTTTCTGAGTGCTCAGACAAAGTGGGATCTTGACCAGCGGTCACCTGCTCACGTAGGAACAGCTGAGCTGGATTACTTAATGTGCTTACGTGGAGGGCAAAGTGGTTCCGAGCCTTGAAGAAGTGATTTATGAGATTTGAATAAAAGAATTTAAGAGATGAATAATGAAGATGTACAGAAGATGATCAATATGTTAAGATAAGAAATACTGAACACTTCTGTTCACGGGACCTCGGGTTCTTCACAACAGACTTGACCTGAGATTTATATTTGAAAAAGCAAAGTGAGAAACATAATCTAGGTTCTCTGCAGGGTGGAAGAGGATACTGCAGCGTTAAATACAACAGCAAAGACTGACTTCCTGACAAGGACAGAACATGTCAGGGACAATTCAATAAGAAATACCGAGGCATTGCCACAGGAATATGTTTTAACTTAGCAATGTGTCTTCATGGCATCTCTCTGATTGTCACACTTGAAAACTAATTCTAATTTTATATTTAAAACACTAGATATTGTTTTATATATGTTATATATAATTATATATGTAATATATATTTAAAACATTATTTTTAAATTCATTTTTAATTGTGTGTGTGTGTTTGTGTGTATGTGTGTGTGTGCATGAGTTTGGATATCCTCAGAGACGCATTACTTTCCCCTGGATCTTAAGCTGTAGTGACAGTTATACAAGGGCATGGGTGCTGGGAACTGAACTCAGGTCCTCTGTAAGAGCAGGGTTCTCTAGCCTGCCTGTCCATCTTTCCAGCTGATGGAAATGCACTTTTAAAGGGTTGACCTTACGAAGTGCCTCTTCTTATAAACTCTAGATTTATGTAAGTCATTGAGGGACTTCTCAGCTCACTGATAAAGCATCAGTGACCAAGTTGAGTAAACTGGAGAACCAGACACAAATCTCAATTGCACTTGCACAGTTGTGCCTAGATTCACCCAACAGACACTAAGACACTTTTCAACAATGACAGTAGGAATGCAAGTCACTATAAAAACCCAGGATTCCTTCCCTCCATGAACTTATAACTTCACTGATCCCTGAACTATTTAGTCAGTGGTTATGTTATATATCTTCTTTCCCAACTCCTTTTTTTATTTTAAGGCACAGAAGGTCATTGCCCTCAACCTAGACACCTATAGAGCTTGGATGTGGATGACTTGGAAGCACACATAACTAACGTCAAGGAAGGGTGATAAGATTTTCATGCTGCCCAGAGGGAGCCAGGGAAGGGCGGAACAAACTCTTTCTGGCACGGGTGTTATTGGCTTCCTTGGATGAGAAAGGAGGTCAGAAGGAAATGGAGCATATGAAATGTGAGTTTTCACAATAGAAGCCTCAACCCATTTCCAAGGCCAACCGACCTTTCCCCATTTCTTGTTCAGTCTCCCAATTAGTCCTCAAATCTCGGGCTTGTTACCCGGGACAATCTTGGTTGCTTAAACATAAGATGCTAAAAATTCTACTTCCATACTTCTAGACTCTTAAGAGTTTGGTTGCTAATTGCACTGCCCTGTGTTTGGTCTCAATTACGATCCCATTTTCTGAGATTCAATGGGAAACTTCAAATGGTGAGCCTTCTAGTCTGAGAGAATGTACCCTATGCTTTTAGGGTTTATTTCAAGCCGATGGATCTCAGAATTGTCATAATTATCTTATTTTTTTCTGAAAATTAGGTATTCAGCTTCAAAATCCATATTATAAAGCAACCTAAAAGGTAGATTTTGGAAAAGAAGTTTGAGTGAATGCAGACATCTTATTTCCAATACATTGTTGCCTAGGTAACAAGGCCTATCT
Organism: Ondatra zibethicus; assembly: GCA_004026605.1. Lineage (NCBI taxonomy): Eukaryota > Metazoa > Chordata > Mammalia > Rodentia > Cricetidae > Ondatra > Ondatra zibethicus. Next base: position 26,291 of record PVIU01005130.1, read on the forward strand.
AAGCATTCTGAATTGGAAGGCTTTGCTCATCTATATTTGGGCATCAAATCTGCTATGAAGGCAAGTTTCCATGGTGCTCGTAATTACATAACTGTTTCCCAGTATCTGGGGGGAGGAAGTTGTATGTCATGTGGGTATATTTCAGGCTCAAATATATTAACCAATCAGTCACATCCCCAGGTGAGAGTTTCCCACACTAAATTTCTGAGATTGTTACAAATAATTTAGTGTTCAGGCCTTGAACTCAAAGTGAAGGAGGAGGGATTCAAAAAGGGATAGATCCTGAAAGTTACAGAGGTAAATGTCAGCAGCAGCCAAGGGCTCACAGCCATGACTGATGCTCACACCAATGGGGCAACCTCTCTCTAGAGAAACACAGGCCCTGCTTCCTACAGTGTTTTGGGAAGAAATGCTGAGTTTGAGGCAGTTGGGTTTAGTTAGAAAGACTCAAATGCATTAAAAAAATATGTAAAGACCTGGTAAGTCTTCTAGCAGTTGTTCTAGAGACAGCACCAAATTGTCTGGACTTCTGGAAGCATTGACATGCTTAGGAATATAGTGCCTACCGAATCCACAGTAAGCAGTAATGATGAACAAAAGTATTCTAGAAAAACAATCTAGATCCGCTTAGCTGATTTAAAGAATTCGGCTACAGATTAACAAACGAATGCAGCTTTGGCGCATGTTAACCTTTTGACTTTCCAGTTCCATCTCTCTGCCTATTGGTTATCTTTACTTCATATACATTCCAGGCTTAACACAGATGCATTGGCATACATCACTGTGCTAATAAAACGGAGGGATGCTCTTTCTATCAAACTCACAGGAGTTGGTCTCAAGGTGCAAACTTTCTGAGCATCCGGGAGACTGAGAATCTCTGCAAACTACAGACTCTGTGATCCTATGGTGCCTCCAAGTTATAAAGGTTAGGCACCAGAAGTAAAGCAGTTCCTTGTACTTACACTCTCAGCACCCTTGTGCAAATAGGGGTGATAGGATGTGTGTGAACTATAAACCAAAAAATGCTCTCTATTTATGAAAGTATATGCACTTTATGTACACATATAAAGTCCTGTATCTATTCATAGTTATCACACATGCAGGCAATATAGAAAGAAGTAATTCCTTTCTGAAACATTCAAAACTATTTTTGTAATCTAAACAGTAGCTGATAAAGGGCAGAAAGTAATTATGTCAGAAAAAGCATAGGATTAAGTTATCAGATAAAATCTGAAGATGGGGTTGAGATCTTTTGAGCTCTCGAATACTGAAAAAAAATGTACTTCTTCAAGTAACCACTTCCTTATAAGGCTGTTGAGAAAAGAACAGGCCATGTACCCAGTCTCTCTCCATTCTCATTGCACCTGAAATGACATTTTATCTGTCTGCCCGACAAAGCAGCCAGAACTATTCATGGGTGTAGTATTAGCCAGAGAGGAGGAGTAGCGTCCACAGGTTTCCAAAGGTCTGGGGAAGAAGTGAGCTGATGGGCTTGGAAAAAGCAATTTATGTGCCTGAACTAGCCTTGTCCCATAGTCACATTGATGAATATCTTGATCATCACCATAGAAATTTCATCCGATGGATGGAGATAGAGACAGAGACCCACATTCACATCAGAGCAATGGACTGAGCTCCCAAGGTCCAGTCGAAGAGCAGAAGGTGGGAGAAGATGAGCAAGAAAGTTAGGACCCTGAGGGGCTGGTCCACCCACTGAGACAGTGTGCCCGATCTAATGGGAGCTCACCAAATCCAGCTGGACTGAGACTGAATGAGCATATGATCAAACCAGACTCTCTGAACGTGGCTGCCAATGGGGGCAGACTGAGAAGCCATCAATAATGACACCAGGACCTATCTCTTCTGCATGTATTATCTTTTTGGGAACCTAGTCTATTTGGATGCATACCTTCCTAGGCCAGGATGGAGGGGGGAGGGCCTTGGACTTCCCACAGGGCAGGGCACCATGCCCTCTTTTAAGGAAGCAGGAGGAGGGAGGGTGAGTGGGGGGAGCGGGAGGGGACTGGGAGAAGGGGAGGAAATGTAAATTTTTTTGAATGAAAAAAATAAAATAATATGAAAAAAAGCAATTTATTTGTACCTAAACTCTAAGAAAACCACCCAGGTCTCCTGGGAAGTTTGTAACCTAGGTACACTAGGAAAACAAAACAAGAGACATCCTTTCTGATGGAGCAAAGTAAGGTCCCAAGAGAGTCTGTGATACCACATGCCAACCCTATTGAATATAGACCAGCATCCCATTGTGATCAATGATTTCCACCTCTGGTCAATGAATGTTTCTTTTCTTTTTTAATTCTGCATCATACAAGATGCATGGGTCACAAAAATCACATGATAACATTAAGCACTAAAATGTTGTGAGGACATCAGTTGTCAATTTATATCATTCATTTACTTTTATTCTTATTATTGCCATGTGATTTTAACTTGTCCTCCTGAACACCCATATTAATGTTGCTAATAAGGAAAATTGCAGAACAGTGGGACACAGACAAAATGTCTAAGCTATCTTTTAAATTATTGTTTCCTTGGGCCTCCACATACTGAATGCAGGAATTATAGGCACCTGGCCGCTGTGCTCAGCTTCATGTTCTTTCATTTATTTGGTCCTATTAATGAAGACTTCCTGTGTGGGGGCGAGGGTCGCTGTAGGGAAAATCTACCCATCCCTGCATCCCTGGGGCATCATGTGCCCCCTCTTACTGATTCTTCATGCTCTAAAGGAAAATTTCTGAAGGGATTTTCTAAAGAATAATGTTAAGGTGGGAAGTTGAACTTCAGCTTAGGACTGCAAAATTCAGGCAAAGACAACCTGACCATTCCGAGATAGAGGTCTCGACTTCAATATCCATAAATCAGCAAGATGTCGAAATCTTAGCTCCGAGAAGGAAAGACTGGTGTTCTTCTTCCTTTCAAGTACTTATTCATTTTTCACATCTTCAGAAAAATGAATGTTGAGTTCTCCCCTTCTAATTAAAATCAAGCAATGTTTGTCTGTGCCTACTTCATGTTTACAAGTGAGAAACAGAGAAGCTACCATGCTGACCTAAGTGTGTGGTGGATGATTGGGATATGTCCTTAATCACCTAGGACATTAGCTAATGTTAGTCTTCGAGCTCATTGATGGATGCAGTGTGAACGTGTAAACAGACTTCAATGATTACAAAGGCATAAAGATATGTATTGTCAAGATAGTTGCAATATATTAAAGATAGCTCAACTATACATAAGGGGTTCATGGCAGGAATATGTTTTAGGAAAACCGTGTCTCAATTAAGCTTGAAATAACCATATATCTGAAACACTTGGCTCTATATTCTTCTTAGAAAAAAACACAGGAAAATAGTTGAACAATCTTTACCTATAAGAGGCATAAATATAATTTATATAGAACACCCACTGACTGGGAGATATTCCAGGGCCAAGCTCTAATTGTATAAAATAAAGCCCCTATATAAATATCTCAGTAATTTTCTTAAATACTAACTCTGGAAAAGTCATTTGAAGCCATGAAATGTTTACAGACTGAGGGAGATTGAACAAGAATGTGGACAAGTAAAAAATAAATTTCAGATACCACATCAAAATTATTGGCAAAACTATGAAACAGAAAAAATGGCCAATGCTTGCCTTTGATATAATTCTGCATTATTAGATGCATTTTTTAAAATTGATATTGCCATTAAAATACATGTGTTTCTGACATATGAGGAAGTTATTTTTTATAATGGTTTTTAGAATAATTGAGTTTTTACAAATCTCTGATGCTCTGATTAAAACTAATTTACTTTTCTTCCTGGTATGTAGTGTATGTAGCTCAGGCTAGCCATGAACTCATGAACTCACACCCCAGTTTCCCAAAGAAGAACCCTTCTATCACAGCTTTCTGAGACTGGGAAGATAGGCGTGGTTTACCCCTGGCCATCGCCTCCTTATATCCATCTCTCAAAGCAGTTGTTAAACAGAGACTTGGAGATACAGCTCAGAACAGGGGATGGTACCTGATATCGCTTGTTTAGTGCAGTTTCAAGAAGTTTCTCTCTGTTGCGAACCTTAAAATGTGTAACTTGTCTCATTGACTGCTGGGGAATAGCAATGTGCAGGACAGCACAGCTAACTTGAGGGTAGTTGGCATACAGGTATGCCTAGGGGATCCCTAGAGTTTTGGTTCTGCTTTCATGAATGTGAGACTTGAGACCCACTCTTTGTTGCTAAAATGTTGGTACCCAAATGCTTCACAGAGGATAAATCAAGCTGTCTTCAGGGATGCTCCAGAGAAGCCACCTGAGAATAGACAGCAATGGCTTCTGATTTAGACTCTCCATCCTCCTAGGATCCCTCCGAGGAGCATCCACCCGATTTCATATACTGAGGCACCGCCTTGGCTAGAGTTAATTTCCCAGAAGAGTGGATGAGGTCACAGGAAACATCTTCTCTCCTGCCTGGAACACACCACAGTGCAGCCTTACAGATTATGAAGGCCAGTGACCAGGGTCAGATGAAATAACCTGAAGAATACGGGGCTGCCAGCACTAAGTCCGCATCCATAAGTGAGCATCAGTTACCTGTAGGGCTGGGAACCTGATCTTTACTATCTCCCCTGTACTTCTCTCTACCAGTGGGACCATAAGATTAATAAGTGCTCCTCATACTGGCTGGCACCACTAGGCAGTTTTTCTACCCCACATTTCTAAAATTGTTGTGGGTATGATGTGTGGGAACAGGGACATCAAATGATAATCTGGATATCTTTTGTAGCATGTAGTTTGGCTCAGCCAAACTTAAATATTTATTAAGCTGTAAACATTGTCAATAAGAGTAACTTTATAAGCCATCAAAGCATTTTCCATAACGCAAAATGATTATTATGAAAGACATTGCTCACATCATGGGCACTGGTCTGCAGAGCAGAAGAGGCATGCTGAGAACACACAAAGATCCCACTAGATGCATGCACAGATGTGCTGTCTGACTCACTAAGTCGGTGCCGTGTCTTAAGTGGACTATTAAAAAGCATCCAGCATTTGAGAGCAATCCTGCCCATCTGGTTTTGCTCTCAAATTTCTCTGTCTTGGTCTCCATGGAGATTACCTCCTTGCCTTTCATTTTCCCAGAGGCACCTCAGAATAATCACTTTCTCTTTATCAATGCTCACTCATATTCTCCACCACTGTCCATCTCAACAAAGCATTGAAGCTTCAGCCTCAAGATCCCTTTCTCACCTGCCCGCCTTGGCCATAGTTTCTAAAACATCGCACAAACTGGGACTGAGGGGGATTGCCCCCTTCAGCGTGCAAAAGGAGCCTGGTTGCAGATCTTCAGTGGAATCATGTTGAAAATATATAAATGGTATACAAATCTCCAAAGCCGTTCTCAGAGGTTTTCTAATTGGATTTCATTGCATCATATATTACATAGTGATGGAATGGATGTGGGAAACAGAAGGAAAAAGGGAATTCTCATCAAATAAAGGCTCAGGTCAGCATTGAGAACTGGGTGCCAGTTGGTGGTGTTGTCCACCATGGGCTCCAAGTCTTATTGGTGTCTCTTGTCCTAAGAGAATCACCATATAGCAGGCTTTCCATTCTTTTACACAATGACAAATGAGTTTAGTGAATGTTTATTTCTGCAGGCTGTAGGTCCATGGGACAGTGCAGGGATAGAGGGAGTGGCCCCCAAATCCACCTCCCTGCTTGCCTAGATGAATTCAGCTTTCTTTGGTCTGATTTCTTCAGGGGGGATTTCTCTGGCATTTTTTCACCTCCTTCTTTTAGTTCTCCAAATTTGCCTTTCTTCTAAGGCAATAATGATGACTTATTTCAGAACCTTTTTTCTGATAATTGGGAATCTGTATTCCAGGTTCAGCTTCCCTGGTAACTAGGTTCTTCATCCTGCATTAGATAAATGTGGAGATACAGTCTGCAGAAAATATCTCAGATGTTTGTGTTTACAAGATGCCAAATGCACTGTGATGCTCTCCAAAAAAAAAAAAACCTTGAAAACAAATGAAATAACTTTAAAAAGTTTTATTCTGCACATACGACAAAACTCATTCAACAAGAATTTTAACATTTTGAGGTGACCCGCTAAAATTTTGTTGTTTTAAATATGTATCATTATTTTCTCTAGTCCAATATAGACATGCATCATATATTATTTCTATAAAATAAGGAAATTACAAGAGCACAGAGGCCTGAAGACTAATGGTGTTATAGGACAAGGTTACTTAAAATAGAACCCGGAGAAATGCAGTCCATGGCTCCCATCAAATCCACAGAGATGTGCAGGAGCAGCTCTGAGTCCTCTGCTAGATTACAAGGTGAGCTTGAATGTGTCCTCGTCCCGGTGTGCATTCTCTGTCTCGTATTATTGTAAGCCTCTTCCCAAGCCATCTTGCTAACATTAACCTCATTGCTGACTGCATGCTAAAGGTATGTGCACCCTTCTTGGGAGCACACAGTCCACAGAAACACACCCTGGCACATGCTAGTGTCTACAGCTATCCTGTTGACGGGGACACTTCCATAATCCTTTCAAAAATCCTTCCACTGTTCAAAACACAAACAAAAACCAGATTTGAAGCAGCCTTAAGCACTTACACATATAATGTAACAACAGTGCCTGGAACTAAATGAAGCAAAAGAAACACTACCCGGTGCTACCTGAGGTCCAGCTGGGTCCCTTTGTTTTTTCACACAAAGGGAGAAAAAGGAAACATTAAGTACAACAGACCCTAATGTTTCCCATCCAAATCCAACCCAGTGGCTTAGGAGAAGCAAACAGCTGGCTAATCAGCTGAGTGAGAAGCCGTCTGTGTACCTTCATCAGCTATTCACCCAACAGGACCACTGTCTAAGGCGCTATGCTGGGTTAACACTTACATCAAAATGGAAAATGCAAAAGGAATGGCAAAAGCCCTGGTGCCTCAGTGCCCATAGGGAAGACAGACAAAAGCAGACATGCCCGGGAGCAGGGTGACCATCCGTGGATACCACAGAGTGGCTGGGCTGGAGGGAAGAATAGAGACAGTCAGAACTGCTTAGACTGGGTGAGGTACATTTAAGTGGGTCCCACGAGGAAAACTGGAGTCCACCAAAACCCACGATTCAACACACATTTCCAAAGTGTGAACCAATCTGTTCTCTCCTTACAGTTACACCCACACCCATCATCGCCGATGATTTCAGACTTAACTGTTGCTGGTTTTGTGTGAATCCACATGGTTTGCTTTGCTTGTGGATATTATTATAAAGCAGCAAACTATTTCTAACATAAATTTTGAGAAGGGCTGATAAGCAAACTTCAGACTAGAGACAGGTAAGAACATTAAATTTTAATTTATTTAAACTTTAAAAAGGAGAAATTAGAACTTTTGAACATTTGGTACATAAAATATGCTCAAAAAGATGCTGACATTCTTCTTGTGTTAAGGATAAAAATGTGGTCCAGAGAGATGGCTCAACAACTAAGAGATTTTTTTAGAGGACTCAAATTTGGTTCCCATCCCCCTCTTCTCCAGGCTCACAATTACTTGTAACTCCAGGTACAGGGGATCCAATAACTTAGGGCAGCCCTACTCAGGTGCACTTACCTACAAACACACACACACATGCACAGAAAAAAATATGTATAATTTGAAAAAATAAAGAATATAAAATGGAACTTAGTAGAAAGAATTAGGAAATTTCTCAATAAATAGAAGGGTGTGGGCATGTGTGCAATGTGTTTCCTGTTGGGGGGGTGGGAGAGACCCTGTGGCATACACACATGTCTAAGGTCTATATTTGAATTTAATTTTTTCTGTTTCATGAGTATGAGCCTTTCACCTACAAGAAAGTATGGGCCCAAGGAGATCAGCATAGAATGACACATCACATGGAACTAGAGTTTCAAATGGTTTGGAATGGCCATGTAGTTGCTGAGAACTAAGTTCAGGTTCTCTGGAAGAGCAGCCAGTATTCTTAATCACTGAATCATATCTCCAGTTTTAAATCTGTATTTTAATAAACATCTAGGATTCAAATCTCAGCAAGTGAACTATTAATTAACCTCTTTATTCCATTTCTCTACCCACTTTGCCAACCAAGATCCTATAAAATCCAGACAACCTTGAGAAGGCGTGTCATTTGGCTGAAAGTTGCGCAGAGAGCCACCCTCTCCCTGGAGACACGGTTGAAGGCTTAGACTACCACAGATGTGTGAAGGTCCTGTTTGCTGTCTTCGGATTGATTGCCATAGATCAGTGGTTTGCAAAAGCAGCTAAAAGCGGTTTTCCTAAAGCCTAGGCAGAAGCCAGAAAACACGGAGGGAAAAAGGGTAAGAGGGCACACAAATGTTACAGAACTCCCTGTGCCCTTGAGGTGGCTTTGTACAGAGAGTCTCACGACAGCGGGTAATATTCAGAGCAGAAAGCTGTGTCTAATCTCGACTTTTCAAAACTGAACTATCTTTTGGTGTATGAGAAAAGTTTGTGTGTGTTTGTGCATGTGCGTGTGTGTGCATGCACGTGTGTACATGTGTGCGTGTGCACGCATGCCCTCACATGCCTCTCAGGGTGCATGTTTGGAGAGGTCAGAGGATAATCTCAAGTGTTGGTTCCCTCCCCTGGCTTGCACCTTGTGTGAGGCAGGATCTCTGCCAGAACACAATTGCTTGCATCACAATGTCTCACTTTCACGTGTGTTCGGGCGATACACACTCAGCTCCTTGGACTTGTGAGGCGCTGTTCTTACCAACCGAACTGTCCCCTAACCCCTCCTCCCAGTCTTAGAAGAGACACAGGACTCAGGGTTGTCATAAGTAAACTTCACATCGGAGAGATTAGCAAATGAGAAAACTGTTTTTTTTTTTTTTTTTTGTTCATCACTTTCTTGAAACTTTCTCCAGTAAGGAAAAATCCAGATTTGGGGAGAGAGATTAGTGTTGGGCATAGTGAGCAAGAAACAGCTTTGGAATGCAGCTTTCTCCTCTCTGGCAGGTGTACCCCATATCCTACTGACCACACATGAGTGATATAAATCTATACTTAGTCACCAAGCCCTCTGAGAGAACTCTCCTGGAATCTATTCTCACAGCTCTGCCACGCTGCCAGGAATGGCAAATCTTGAAATGTGGCCAATTTCCCTCTTGCCTCTAAATAAAATAGTTGTAAAATAATTCATTTCTCGTTTCTCTAAATATCCAAAATAATCTTTTCTGCATAAAGACACTCATTTATCTAACTAGTTGAAAATAGACAGAGTACACAGCCTTCCGGCTTGCTTGTGTATTCCGGCTCCTGCCTAGCTGTGAAGTTACCTTTAAGGAAAAGCAGGAGCCAGGAACTTAGCATTAGAGAAAAGGTCAAGTGGCCTTTCTAATGCCAAACTTTAACAAAACAAACGACCGCTGTAGACTTGAGGGGTCCACAGTAATAGCCTTGGTCCCTGAGCTCTGGAATCTTATCTTGCCTTCTCCTTCACCCAGAGCCTTTGAGAGGATGTCAAATAAAACTCTGATTATCCAACTGACCCTGACACATGGACAGCTAATTAACGCCTGTGTAAGTTACTTCTTCAAGTTTTACACCCAGTGTCAAACACCCAATACCCCCTCTTCTGGCCATTAGCCTTTTGTTGCTAATTTTTGCAAGGTAACGGGTCTCAGAATGAATTAGCAACCTGCTTTCCAGCATAGGGCTACTATTGACAGCATGGACGCCTTGCTCTAGGGGATGCTCAGCAGAGTGCCCATGCCATCTTTTGGTCAAGGTACAAAAGGCCGACTCTCTGAAGGACACTGTACCTTTAAGACTAGGGAATGGAGAAGGACGAAAATAGCGCCAAGCGCAATCACTGCAAGGCTGAGAAATGCTTTTCTTTTCTTTCTCGCCTCCTGCTTGATTCGGTGAGTCACAGTGAGCTCTCAGCCTATTGCCAGCCACGATCATAGCAAGGAGCCCACAGCCTGGAGTGCAGAGTGGGGACAAGACCTCACCCTGCCTTTGCTGTTCAGCTAGTGAGGCACCTGCCAGGTGAGAACCAGGACTCGGGGTGTTACTGTACAAAGAAAACTAAATTGCAAGTTCCTAGCTGGGTACAATTTACAATCCAGTTTTCCTACTAAGTTATGGCTGCTTTTCAGAAGGTGGTCTCTGCCTTATCAGCATTGTTTTCTGCTGCTTCTGTTCTAGTACTTCCCTGCATCCCAGGAAAACCAGTGCCCTTTAGTAAACCTGTTTGTCCTACAGGCATCTGAGCAGCATTTTGCCTCTGTAGAGTCAGAGGCGCCCTCTAGCCCCAAGCTCCGGGAGTGCACATTGTGAGCTGGTCTTGGGAAGAACTCTGGCTGGAGGCCAGTTATCAGTTTGAGCTACTTCTGCTACCTGTCTGGCTAATAGCCCTTAAAGTCCCATCTTAGCTATTCCTTCTACAAAACAGATGTTGCCCAGAAGGAGGTAATGCAATTGACAGGCCCCACCCTCACACCTGCAGTTGTGGCCTTCCCTGCTCTCCTTAGAAACAAAGGTTAGAAACACAGCCTTTTCCTAGGTAGGATGATGTTTCAATGATAAATGCTCCTTGCTTTGCTACAAAATGGTCTCCCTGCTGGCCCTACTGTCCTAACTGTGATTAAAATGTTTACAGCAAGAAGGAAGACTTTAATATCAGAACCCCTTAAATATTAGAAGAGAGTGAATGAAAGACAGAAGGGCAAATATGGTAAAGGCAATTATTTTGTTGACTCCAGGTGGAAGGAATTGTAGGTATAGCTCCTATAATCCATCATCATTTAGGTTTATTCTATGTGGATGTATGTTTTGCGTGTGTGGGTGTTGGCATACCGTTTCCAGGCATGCCCGAAGAGGGAAGAAGATGGAGCTGAATCTTCTAGAACCAGAGTTACAGATGGTTATAGCTGCCATGTGGATGCTGTGAACCAAACCTGAGTCCTCTACAAGAGCAGCCCATGCTCCTGACCACTGAACAATCCCTTCGGTCCCTCTAATCCTTCCTTTTGAGTATGAGTAACAATATTAGAGACAATTTAGTTCAGAGAGAGGAAGCTCTGAAATTAAGTTCACATTTTTTAAAGAATAAAACTCATTTGTGACAACTCAGACATTTTCAAGTTTTACTTACACAAACAATAATAGTTTCATCTGAGATTAAAAGTCATTTGGATAGGGTGGGTGGCAGAGAACCCTTGAAATAAAGACATGGAGGTAAATGCTTTCAAACTGGTTCATGACAGCTCCTCCCTTTACTCATATGGCACTGCCAACAATGGTTATTTAAATGCCTTGGTAGAGAGTCAATGAGATAAACTCCCTAGCACTGTATTTGATAGTTTTTGAGTATGAATTATTGAGGATGCTGCCAAGCACTAGAGACACTTCCCAGGCCCCCGTGTCCCAAGTCACAATGCTGTAAGCTCCGGAGCCATGGAAGAGCAGGTTTTGACACCTTTGCTTGGTTCTACATGAAGGAGCCTCATTTTATTTGCCGAAGTTTTGTCATAGAAACTGGTCAAATGTGCTGACCACATATGAAAAAGTTTTGGGAAGCCTGACCCTCTAGAGAACACAGGCTAGATTCAGCGGAAAACATAGAGGAAAGACCCCTGAAACACATGAACAACCAGATGACAAAGTCCCATTCTCATGTAGCGTAGTAGCACCCCAGTATTTTAATTATTTAAATTCAGGGCCCCACCCCCTTCGTTAGGAAGCCCTGTCATATGAGATACGCTGTTTGTGCACATTGTAAGTAGTCTTCATTCAAAAAGTTAAAAAGGCAGGAAGGGGACAAGGGAGCTTGCATGAGGAGGAGGAAAAACTTTTACATATTTCTGTGAAGGGCTGGGCTGCCACCAAAGCTGCCTGCTTTGGTGAGATTTGCTATGGTTGATGGTGGATGAGCCTTCTCGGACTGATAGTAGGTCGTTCACGCTTGTTCCCTCCCAAGTTCAAAAGCAAGCATAAGAAATACACCTAAGCGGTGTAGGGGGTTTCTTGGTGGGGATCTGTTCTTTACACAACATGTTTGAGTCTCTCATGTTTACACATGTCTCAAATTCTTAAAGCCACCCTTCCTAGATTGGTGACGTGTCTTCATTGCGTTTCTATTGCTGTGAAGAGATGCCATGACAAAGAGGACTTAGTTAAAGAATTTAATAGTAGCTTCCATTTTCAGAGGATTAATCCATGACAATCAGGGTGGAAATCATGGCAGCACAGCAAGAGAGAGAGAGCTAGCTAGGAACGGGTCCAGACTTTTGAAACCTATAGGACACCCACACCAGCAAAGCCACACTCCCCAGTCTTTTCTGCACAGTCCTCCCAAGTGGGACCAAATATTCAAATATATGAAAACCACCAGTGACTCACACTTATTTCTGGCTCATTGGCTTGGCAGCAACCAGACCAGGGAAAGAGAGTGTTCAGAAAGTTGATTTTACCCAAAATTCTTTAAGGGTTGGGAGGGACCAGTATCAGTCTTGTGTGAAGAGGCATTGTCCCCATCTTCTCACACTTACCAGGTTGATTGACAGACTTCAGAAGTTCTTTCTGCTCTGTAGCACTGTGCCCACAGCTAGGGGTTATTCTCAGATGAGCTTGGTGCCTCTCTCCTGCATGTAGTTATGAAGTCACCTGTAAGGTTGCCTGAAAGTGATTTCCTGTTACTTTAATCTAAAGAATATTCTACGGCACATTCAAGAACAACCCATCCAAGTTCCTACTGCACACAGCACATTCCCAACAACCTTCTAGACTGAGAGGCTTTCACAGGACCCCAGCAGCTCCAGTTATTGGGCAGTAAAGGGGGAAAGGACGCTTCAGCAGTTTTGGGAGTAGCTATGGGGCTAGGAAATCTATTCCAGGTACATTAACTACTCACTTCCACACCTACTAAAATAGACAGTTCCCTAATACAGCAATGCTGTGGGGAAAAGCAAACATCTGTTCAGACTAAAATTACAACCCCTGGCTTGGAGTGTCAGAGAAAATCAGGGACATGAGCCAATCACTTCTGAGCCAAGGGGCTGCTGGCCGTGTTTATTCTAAGCAGAGATCTGGATATCCATAGCCAAGCCCTTCTCCTTGAACATGTGCGCATCCACACAGCGTGGAGGTCTGTGGATTCTACTTGTAGAAATTCTTTTGGATCTTAGGTTCATAATAAATCATTATATAAGTAAGTCAGGAATCAGGATTCTTGTTGCACATTTTCCAATTTCATAATTGTTACGTAACTGTGGCAGTTCTGCTGTCTCAACTGTGGCCGGGAGTCAGAGCCGTGAAGAAGAGTCGTGAGTATCTGCTTGTTTGCATCTAGACTTCACAAATAATAGTCCTTCAAAATCCATATCTGATAGTTTAAAAATGAGCTCCTTCTTACTAGGAAATGCATTGGATGCAAATGACAGAGTAACAGTTGTCCATAGAAAAACAGAGAACTCAGTCTGCCCTGAAGACATGCTCATGCAAGGAAAGAGTACAGATTCCGGAGAGCCACGGGCCTTTGCTCAATTTTCTGTTCCAATGCAATTTATAAAAGAAATAGTAAAAAAAGTTGTTTAAGTTTATAAAATAATGCTATAAAATTCGTAGGTTGCAGAGAGTGGTGAAATAGACATTCACGTGGGGTTGAAGAGTTAAATAGGTCATTGACAGTCCAAATGCACCTCACTAGAGGACTTTTACCATGGTTTTGGGGGTTCATCTCCTTTTTAACATGTTAGAGTTAGATGAGACATACACTTAGAGTGTTAGAATTAGACTTAGGGCTCAAAACAGTCATATTTTAAGCCATCTGTGTTTGAAGAGGGAAATAGGGCACCCTTCTTTGCTTCACGTCAGCAACAGCCAAAACCAGGTGACCAATGATGGAGGTGGACTCTCACCCTGTGGTCTCCAACCTCATGCACAACCCCAGATGCATGTGCATAGACACACAAGCATACATATACAAAAGGCACACACAAACACATGTTAGAGAAAATGTTCAATGGTGAAAACACCAAAACAAAATTACCAACACATTCAGAGCAAATTTTCCTTTCAATCCATACATGTGTCTTCTGTAGGCATATATTTATTTACATATTAAAATATGCATTCAGACACATTCAGATTGATATTCAAATTTACCCAGAGAACGCCAGGGAAATTTTCAGTAGACACAGACTATTGATATATGCAGAAATACTGGGGAGAAATGGAGACATTGGGGTCCAGACATAATCTTGTTAATAAGTTCCTTCCACTGGGCCTTGAGGTGACATAGGGTGTCCCTCCGTGTAAGGTCCCTTTAGTCTTCGTCCCCAGAAGTCAAAGCCATGCAGTGTGCATAGGCCTCTGTCACTCTGGGGCTTCCTGTTTGGCCTCTTCCCCGGTGGTGCTTCTCAGCCTGGGATCACAGGCAAACTGTCTCGACTCTTCTGAACTCTAGCGTCTTCTGTGACGGCTGGGAGTTAGGGTGAGCCAAGAAGATAAAGTATTTATCACCGATCAGTGGCATCATCATCACCAGAGACAGTGGCCTTTCTCTCCACCTGGGGATCACCTGATGGCTCATGCACCTGCTTCCGTGTTGCAGCCTATATAAAGCTGTTTCTGCAGGTGAGCAGGCCTCTGGGAAGATGAAATCGGATGTTTTCTCCCTCTGCGTGTTTTGTTACGGATGACACTGACCTCCATACACAAACTCCTGGGAGGCAACAATGCTTTAAAATGAAACAAACTGTAGTAAACATGCCGAGATCCTGTAGCCATGCGTTTGCTCCCCATATTGGCTTCCTGTTTCACTTTGGCTTTTAATCACAAACCTACTCACAGAAATCAATGATGTCCTTATGGTCTCGTTGGTTGGTAATGTGGTTTGGTCACTGCAAATTAGAATCAAGTTTTCCGCAGCCATGTGAATGTAAAAATAAGTCCAAATTTTTAACAGTCCTGAAGAACCCTCAGCTCACTAGGGAGTTCTGATGCGTATTTGTTGAGTTCATTTCTTGTGCAATCAGGTACATTTCCAGATTCTTGCTCTGGAGGGGACATACCTGTCTAGTGTGTGTCTCACAGATGTCCTCACTGCTCTTTTGCTGCCTATGGCAAGACTCGGGCAGCTTTGGAATCCGAGCTTAGGTTGTCTCATCTGTTCTACAGTGTAAACCACAGTTACGTGTGAAGCTTGTCTGGCTTAACTGAGAGAGTTTCTCTTTATTGTCATGACCACAGGAGCCCCAAACAGGGAAAAGCCATAAAGGTTCAGGGAGAATCACCTTGAGCAAGAGACAACGTTAAGATCAAAATTCTTTTTAATGTTACAAAATAATGTCGGCTCATTTTCATCTGCTTTAGTGAATTCTTCAGGCTGTGTGTCTTGTGCCAGGGCTCTATCTATCTTGAGCACTCTGTATGATCTGCTCTTTTTCTCTTTATTCGTCCTAATAAGATGGATACCATGACTGTGTTCATCTTGCAGGCGAGGAAAGGACGACACAAAATCTTTGGTGAACGGAGGCTGACTTTAGTTGCACATGTGGTGGAGTTCAAGGCCCAAAGCTGCATTCCTTAGAGAGTACTCCTGACTCTGGGCACCTTCTAGTTTAGTATTACCTGAGAGAGACTTAATATAGAGGACAGAAAGAGGAAGCCAAGAACCTGAGACACGCTGAGATGCTGAAGGGGTTTATGGAGAAAGACTGGAGTATGATCACTAATGTCAAAATGAGAACAAAATTAAAATTCCAAGGGGTATTTCGTGAAAATGGAATTTTGACAGAAGATAATTCAAGCTAAATGAATATGAGGAGTCTTTAATAAATAGTTTCAATGGGGCCAGCAAGTGGGAAAGGGTAGATTGCAGTTTCAAATGTGATTAAGCCAAAAAGGAAGATGTTACAACCAGATCATTTCCTCCAGGAAATGAGCCATGGTCCTGATAAAGATTGGGTTCTTCAGAGAGGCAGGCAGCAGCTGATCAGGTCAGAGACAATGGAAACCTCCTCAGAGTGGAATAGTCCCCCATATTGTAACCGAGGCCTCAGATTTGACATGTTTGCCCGCCTGCGGCTGTCATTCTGGATCCGTGGTCCTCCGTGACCAGCATGTCTCAGGTGTACAGAGACAGAGCTTGCTGACAAAGGCCAGTGCCTTCAGAGGACCCCTGCTTTGGGATGACAGCTTCATTCAGGGAACCCTTGCATTTATCTCCTCTGGTAAAGCTGAGAAAAGAACTTTAATTATTGTGGTAAGAACATGATACGACTTTCCTTAGTCCATTTCTTTGTTCTCGTCAGTGTTTTGCTTGTCTTTCCATTTCCTCAACCAAAAGAGAGTAAAGTCAAAACTTTTAAAGTTCTGGGCTGCCTTCTAAGTTGGCAGGCGTATTGCTCTTATTTCATGATTACACAACCAGTTGTTATTTACTGAGACAGGTTTAGGATAGATTTTTTTTTAAAGGGGGGGTTGTTCAGTAATTTTGTTTTATAACTCTAAATCTTTTTTCCCAGTTGGCATCTATATTCCAGAATTACATACATCCTAGAACTAACTTTTTAAGTACTTAACCATAAAGGATGAGTTTTAACTATTAGAAGGAGTGGATTTGTAAAATTTTAAGACAAGCGCCTGCAGATTTCAAGAGCTCCCTCTTGACCTTTCATGAGATGTTCAAT
Source organism: Ondatra zibethicus (assembly GCA_004026605.1). Taxonomy (NCBI): domain Eukaryota; kingdom Metazoa; phylum Chordata; class Mammalia; order Rodentia; family Cricetidae; genus Ondatra; species Ondatra zibethicus. The sequence continues at coordinate 42,971 of PVIU01005130.1, forward strand.
GTTAAATGTTTGCGCCTTTGCTTGTAGAAAGAATATGGTTGTGGTGTCTACATACAGCAGCTACACACAGTGGAGTGGGGATACTCTCCTCACCCGGCTGCAGCTCAGCACACATCAGGGGAGTTTCCCCAGTGAACAAGGGAAAGGGAGAGCTACTCTTACCTGCTGGCAGCTCTTCCTGGGGCCTCTGAACCTTACTTTTGTCATTGATATCCTTGGAGGAGTTTTTTTTCCCAACTCCAATGTTCCAGTTTCACCCATTTGGTTCCAATATACAAATATCCATTATGTATTTGTAGTCTATGAGTTCTGCCTAAAAACGATAGCAGAAAGTCTTTGTTCTAGCGTGCAGGTTTGACTCCAGCCTCTGTGTTTAAAGCCAGGATCTGGACGTGTGACCTCCACAGCCAGGCTCCTGCCTTCCCATAGGCAAAGGAGATAGACCCAAGGCTGTCATCTCTTTTACACATTTTCAGGACACATCTTTGGTCCCTGAGATAGATGGTACTCTGGTAGACATGCTTCTGGCTAGCTATCTCTCTGCAAGCAGCAAATGTTAGTACCCTAAGCGACTGGTCCTGAGGGACACATAGCTCTCTCTGTCCCTCAGTGCCCTAAAGCAGCCCCCTATCCTACTCTGTCCCCATAGAAAAAGGCCACCCTGATCTCCCTCAGCTCCTGATTGCTATTCTGCACTGACAAGCAGAGGAAGGAACGCCGGCTGAGAGGAACCTGATGGAAAATTTATTTGAAGACATCTGAGCTCCCAGTAAGTATTGGATAATTGTTTAAAGATCAGAGGCACGAGGTAGTTGTGCACAATGGAGGTCTCAGGATCACTAGCAGGGGGTAGGTGACGGAGGCTGGAAGAGAACCAGACCTTGCTTCCTTTTCTTTTTTTTTTCCTGTTTGAAGTCCATTTGCTATAAATGCATATTCATCCAGGTACTTTTCCCAACCTGCAGAGGAAGGTTATGTCTCTGCGGTAGTCCTCACTCTGAACTCAGGCAGTAAAATGTGAAGCTCTTCTAAAATACAGAGCCACAGCAGCCGCACGCAGACCAGCATCCTGATTCTAGGGATTGAAGACTGATTGAAAAAAATGGTCCTGAGAACAATCACAAGACAACAAAAATATCAACGCTTGTTATCCAATAAGCTGTTTCCACTGCTGCCTCCCAAGTGGCAGTTTCCTCTACATAACACAGGTATTTATCTTTACAAAGACTTGGCTAACTCAGTATATTTGCCATATATAAACATCATTTAAAAATAAATAAAATATCTTTGAAAGCTAGTGACTAGATTTTCTTTTTTCTTTTCTTTTTTTTTTTTCCCAAAGGGAACGGGTGCTCCTTGGAATGCAGCTAAAGGCAGAGTTCAAACATAAAAAAATACAGAAGAATGTATGTGCTACCAAAAAGGAAGGAAGAACAACAATCAATTAAAATAGCATCCAATATAAACTATGAACAAAGCCACAGGGTGCAGGGGCCAGCCAGAAAAACTCCAGAAGGTGGAGCTGAGGAACTAGAAAAAGAGTACAGAAGAGGGAATTTGGTTGACAATCTAAGGTACTGAATAAATGCCCTTGAGACCCTACCAGTATAATTGTGTGGGAGAAAGGGCAAAAGTTTTGTGTAAAATAAACATGCAGAATGTACTCCAACAGTCTACCCTGAGTAGGCACTGCCTACACTTTAATCTCTGAGCACAGGCAGAGCAGAGACTGGCAGCTGTGTGACCCTGTGTGAAGACAGGGAAGAGCAGCCTGCCTGAACAGTCATGGACATTTACAGTCACGGGAGCAGGTTTCATGTCGACTCTACAGTACAGTGTCTTCTTCACAGTATATGGCTTGGGTAGCCTTGGGTAAGGGTGGCAAGCTATGTCTGCGTTCTCCCTCCCCAGGAGCCCTGGCTTAATAAAGCACAAGAAACACCTGGAAAAGGACTCATTTGAGAAGTATCCGGCAAAGTGCATAACCATCACTGCCCCCAAACCTCAAGGACAGCATGATCGGGATACTTTCAGTCTCTGTTCAGTCCAGAGGAACCTAAGGAGACCTAAGTGTCCCATGTGCTCCTGACAAAAAGACAGACAGAATGGGATGAATTATATAAACCCAAGACTGTTACCATGTCCCTCTGGGTTTATTAGCAGTGACAATTACACCACAGTGACATAAGATGTTCAAAAAGGGACAAGCCATGTCAGGAGGGAAGGGGGTCTCTGTGATCTCTTTAGACTTTTCCTCTAAATCTAAAACTTCAAAATTAAAGTTTATTATTCTTTTTTTTTTCAAAATGGCTATGTAACTCTGTCTTCTTCTGTTAAATACCCAGCTATTGGCATTTAATTTAATCTTAGCTAATTTTCCTGTGCACTGTGGTGATTCATGAGCAGATCAAAGATTTCATTTCTAAAAAATGTGATGGTATCCATAATAGTTTAATGAAAGAGTTCACTTTAATTAAATTAGAAGGAGACACATTTCCCCTGCCTCCATTTCCCCCAGGGAGAGAACATTGTGTCATCTTGTTAGCTGGGTTCCCCTGGGGCACAACCTCTCACTGGCATATCTGTTATGGTTAAGGGACCCTGGGAGACAGCAGCAGTCAGAACAGTCCCTACACACATGAAGATCACAGAGATGCTGTATTTCCTTCTCCTTTTTAAGGAGGGTTATCAACAAGACCTTGACGAATAATTCTCATTCACCTTCTGTTTTTCCAGAATCTCTGAAGAAGTAAGTCCTTGGAACAGGTTTCATAAACACATCTAGGAGTTCACTGAGCTGTGTTACTTGAGGAAGCTTTATCAGACAGGAAGATGGGAGGAAACAAGGGCCGTGGAATCATCAAGCATGTTATACCATGACAGAAACAACTGGCACATCAGCCCCTTCACAAGCCCTAGTACCAGACAAGCAAGCATTCACCCTGCTCCCCCAGCACCTCCCCAAATGCTCCGTATGGGATTGGACATGGTTAATGGCTAACAACTTACACTCCTATTACTGCCATACTAACAGAGAAATTGATTCTCAGAAGGAAAATCACTTGTAAGAAAAAAATTATTACAGACAGACGCTAGAATCAGTCTCCTCACTATAAATCTCAGGTAAAGGGCAGGTACAAGGTAATGGCATTAAGAAGAGGAAAGTGGGCTGTGGAGATGGCGCCGTCTATAGAGTGCTTGCCCTGTTTCCCTTGGACCCACAGAATGAAAAAAAATTAAAATTAAAGGGGAGTGGTGGCACATGTTTATAATCCCAGCACTGGTGAGGAACTCACACACACATGCACACACACATACGTATTGGGCTTGCTGGTATGACAGCCTAGTCTATTTGTTAATTTCAGGTCAAAGGGAAGTCATGTTTCAAAACAAAATGATAATCATGAAGATCCCAAGGAAACTACACACAGCAAGATAAGAACAAAATGTAGAACAGGGCACAGTAACTGACAACTCTTAGTGGAGGGAACAGAGTCAGTGGTCTTTGGAGCAGTCCAGCCGGCAGAAACAGGGAAGAAGGAAGAGGGCTTGAAACCTTGCAGGCTACAGGGCCCTGAGGCAGGTAGACTTGGCTGAGGAGTGAGGGGGTGGGAAATGGTACCACCAAAGAGAGGTGGAACAGAGAGGATCCTGAAAGCCAATGGCAGAACTAGAGGATGGTGAAGAGTCTTGAGTTAGGGACAGTGACAAAGGCAAGTCTTTCTTAGTAGGAAAAAAAATCCTGCTTCACCAGGGAATGAGTGACAGGAGAAAACAGGGGTGTTTTCCTTGAGACAGCCCCTCCAGGATGGGTCGGGGAATGAGAAAGGAGATCCAGGATAGTTTAGAGAACCATATCTGTTTAACCACTGAAAATGAAGCTGAAGTGAGAATCAAGATGTGTCTCAGTATCCCAGGCTGGGACTCTTAGGGAAGAAAGGAAAGAGCTGGAAAGAAAAGGGGGAAGAAAAAGAGGAGGACACTGCTGGTTCATGAAGGGAGAGAACTGGGAAGAGAAGCAGGGGAAGGAAAAGAGGAGGGCACTCGTCCAGGAAGGGAGGGCTTGGCAAACTCATACACTCAGAAAAGCGGTGTTGAATATTTCCAGACATGCTCACTGGTAAATGTGATGAGTGACATAAAACTAGCCACTCCAGGTGAAAATGTATCTATTCTTGGGGTCGAACACTCTTCGGAGTTACCATGCAAACCACAGCTACGCATGATTGCAGTCAGACAATAGGGGAAAATCACATTCGGAATTTCCAAGTCCAGGTGCAGAGAGACTTATGTGAGATGGTCTTATGAGTAATCAGAGCATGGGACTGTCTATAAAAAGCTCAGGGGGCTATAGAGAGAAACCTTCCTCCAAGATTCCCTTTGTCTTTGGTCTGTAGGGACAGCGACCACACGAGGCACCATGTCATGGAACACTGCTTGCTCAAAAGACAAGAGGCAGGCACTGGTACTAATTGCCTGAGGGTGACAGGTACACAGTGTCCTGTCTATGGCAGGCCATCTCCTGGCTTCCCACCTTCTCCTCAGCTCCACAATGAACCTCACAGAACCTCCCACAGCTGTCGATGTCACCAGTTTTAACCCTAAGCATTTCCTATCGTCTTACTCGGACTTTGTTTCCAGAGAAGTTGAGATGCTGGTTAAAGCCCCCTGGGATAGTGATTGTTGATGAGGCCCAGCTGGTGACAGTGAGCATGAGCGAAGGAATTCCCGGCGGAATGGGTGTCTGGGAAAGGTCAGGTCTACTTCCTCCTGTCTTGCATAGTTTCATTACCTGACAGAGCTAAAATGTCCCCTCCATGCTTCTTCTCCTCATCTGTCGTTTCATTTTGCTGTCTTGAGACAGAGACTCTCTGTGCAGTCTGGGCTTAGAACTCACTAGGTAGCCCAGATCGGTCATGTGGTCCTCTTTGCTCGGTCTCGTGAGTCCTAGGATTACAGGCAGGGCCACCAAGACTGGCCTCTCTATGATAGCAACTGTGTGATGCTATTAAATGAAAATGTAGTTCACAGTTATCTAAGAAAGAGCCATGAAGTCCAACTACGCCCGAGCTCACGCAGGGCATGTGGGCTGGAGTCCCTCTGTTCTTGCTAAGAGGCATGGAGGGATTTCTCCTGGTCTGCCTGCTGCAGATGATCCCACTGTTTCTAGGAGCCCGGGTCATCCATGGAGAAGTTACTCAGTTTAAAGTCCTGATATCTATTCTAAAGTTAGAGAATATAATTTCTATAACTCCGTGTACCAAACAAATAGCACACAGCTTATGAAAAGAAAGGGAAAACACATCAGTCAATTCTCTGACTCCAAGGATGGGGAAATCATAACAAAGATGAGAGCCTTTGGTGGTCAGGCATCTACATTTCTCACAGGACATTTAGAAAAGAAGGACTTTATAAAAATTGGCGTAATTCTGCCTTTTGGGAATATCTAACGTTAGTGACTTCATGTAACCTTCCCTGACCCTTTTCTGTGATGAGATGTGATGTGATGTGTATGTGTGTTTGTGTGTGTGTGTGTGTGTGTGCCTGTGTGTGTTGCTGGAAACTGAATCCAGTGCCCTCTCTTGTTATGGCAGGCACTCATCCACTGAGCTACAAGCACAGCCCCTCTCCTGGGCTTTTCCTATATGCATTTCTCTATGTTTTGTAACATTCTCTGCCAACTCTGTAGCAACATCATTAAAAATCCCCAGAATATTTCTTCATGTGAATTTACTGTAAATTACCCTATTACATGTTTGACACTTTCTTGCACGGCATCTTGCATATGTGCTGTTTCCTTCTATTGCACGGTGGCAGGGGGCCTCACCTTTTCTACAGGTCTTTCTCTCAGGAAGTTTCTGCCAATGGGTTTCTTCCTCTCCCCATTCACTCTGCCTGTGAGACGCACTCCCTCGGCCAGCTGCATTTAGAGTTTCCCTTGCCTCTCTGTATTCATGCAGCTGAGATGTTACTCAACGACCTTGAGGTTCAAGGCTTGATTGTCTGTTCCAGTCTAGGGGCAGATGTTCCTCCCTCCCACACTGCTGTCTTGTCTTTTTCAGTGCTGAATATCGAGCATCCTACAATTTGAAGGTTCTTGGCCTTTGACTTGGTTATTGTTTGACCTACTGATGTGTTGGAATTTTCTGTAGCTATACAGTAGTTTCATGTAGATTTCTTGGTGATTGTTCTTCACTCAATAAAAGGTAGGAGGCTGTGTCCAAGTCAGGGGATTGGGGTGAGTGACAAGGCCTGTTCCATAGTCCTTTCAATTCCTGAGATTTAGAACATCCAGTTTCTCCTCCAGATATGTAATAGGACCCAGGTGTTTGAAACAGAGGACCTTTAATCACGGGAGCGATTGATTCCAAGTCTTTAAAAAAGTGGTGAGGAAAATAATTAATCAGACTGGTAATTAAAGAAAATGACGCTTGCCCTTGGGGATGAATAAACAACAAAAAAATTGGTCCCCCAGAGCTCAGGGACTGAGTGGGCTGAGTTCCCATTTGTATTCCCTGTCCAATGGCATACCTCCTTTATTTAATTCTTCATTCTGAGATCACTGCATCTATTTGAGTTTTCCTGGGGAGAGGAGGACTTAAGTAGATTTTCTTCTAAAGTTTCTAACAAGCCAGTCTGCATATACTTTAAAGAAGCTCAAAGGTCCTCTTTGGATGCAGAAGACCTGACATGTAGTTGAGGTGGAGTCAGGAAGTACGGGGTCAGCTCTGGGGTAGGCAGGGTAAATGCCTAGGACCTTCATTAGTGGGGAACTTACTCATCAGGTTCTTGCTTGGCTAGCAAATGTATTTCCATAAAGCTTCTAAAGCACCACCTGTTGCCTGGCTTTCCACTATTTCTCTTCCTGGACTGCTCATGTCAATGGTTAAGCTATAAAGAAGGGTGTACATGACCAGGTACCTATTAAAACCTAGCTTCCTTGAAATTGTCACATGTGTGCTTTTGCCTCTGAGGCTATCTTCTGCAATTTTTGGTTGCCAAAAGGAAGTGGAAATGGTGTGCGAATTCCTTGGTAGGCATCTTAAGACTTGTGCTTATAAATGACCCTCCTAATATTAATTATTGAAAAAATGAGGCTGGGTAGCACTCTTGCCAATACTTAAATGCTCATGTGAATCTCTTCTTATTCCTTTGGTACCATAGGAACGTATAACTCTCACCAGGTATTTCAATTCCAAACCCTACAGGTGAAGGATAAGGGAAACAAAGTAGATGCAAAAATCCATTTTTTTTTGCATGGATGGCATACCACATGCATGCTTAAAGACCATTGCTGTTCATGACCCTCAAGCTTTTTCATTTGAATTGCATCCAATATATTAGTACAGATTATCGAGATCAGAGTTCCTTCATTAACACCTAGAAACATGTTGTTCCAAAACTTCTATGCTTTATAAACCAAGGCACACCACTAAGAGGTTGATATACATTACTAAGCGCTGAATTAATTATAAGATTTAATTAGCATTGGTGCAGCTGAACCCCGAGGAACTGGTGGCACTGTGTGTTTCAGGAGATTTAACACATGAGAGACATCTTTTGCAGTGGAGAAAGGTTCGGGAAAAGAGATTTCTAACCATCTCTGTCTCTGTTGCTCCCTCTCCAATCCTCCATCCTTATCACCCTCTCTCATCCCAGTTCTGCTAACTATCCATTGTATTCCTCATGCAACCATGGTCTTTTAAACTTCACATAGGCCTTGGATGAGTTTGCAATATCTTTTGTCAAAAATGTAGACACAACTCTGAAACATGAAGGCACCTGCACAGTATCAAACTGTGCTTCTTGAGACAGTCACTAATTTCTTTGGATGGGGCTGGAGAGATGACTAAGCATGCCAAAATACTTATTGCTCCTGCAGAGAATCTGGGATTGATTCTCAACACCAACATGGATGCTAACAACCACCCTGGTTACTCCAATTCCAAGAGATTCTGATGCCCTTGTCTGGCCTCTGTGTCCTTTCAGACACACATTGTACAGAGACATTCATACAGGCAAAACACCCATACATATGAAGTAATAAAGTAATAATATTATTTAAAGATGAGAAAACAGATCCAGGCAGTTGTGACACATGCCTTTAATCCTAGTACTCGGAAGGCAGGGGTAGGCAGAGCTCTGTGAGTTCAAGACCAGCCTAGTCTACAAGAGCTAGTTCCAGGACAGGCTCGAAAGCTACAGAGAAATCCTGTCTTGAAAAAAAAAGAAAAGAAAAAGAGAAAAGAAGAAGAAGAAAAAGCAAAGAAAGATAATAGCAATTTTTCCAGGAGAGACTATATAAGATCTATATAATACTCAGGCTATATAACACCTTTACTGAGTTTCCCATGATGAGGAAAAGGCATGCATATATCTAGCAGCGGTTTGTGTCCTGTGATTGGGTCCCTGAGGAGGGTTCATATCTTCTACGATATTTTGGACAGAAAGGCTAAACCTCAGTCCAATGAGAAGAAAACAACAGACAAACCAAGTTCAGTGCTATAAGTGATCAGCATTGCTCAATATTTTTCTAGGTCATGGGGAGACAAGGAGGCTGAGGAGCCACCAGGAGAAGCAGCAGACGTTGGAGACAGGAATCCAAATAGAATGTGGATCCTGGAACAGAAAAATTACAGCGGAAAAACTGACAGAGCTCAGTAAAGTAGGTGTTTAAAGATAATAACCCCATGTCAACATCAATTTCTTCATTTTGGTCATTGTGCTCTCATTATGTAAAAGATTAACACCTGGAGGAAGAAAGATGGGTGAAGGTTATACGGGTCATTTAGACTATTTCTGAAGAATTTTGTAAGTCAAAAATTATTTTAAAATACAAACTTAAGAATAATAATGTTATACACCCTGAGATTTATTAACCTCCTGCTGAAACGAAGTTGACTGTGCCCTTCCTGAATTTGCCTCTGCAAGGATAGTAGAGCACAATGAAGCACGGCAGGAGGCTGGGAGGTGAGCAAATACTTGCCCTTGGATACATGGGTTTGAGACCTGCAGCAGAAGTGCTGGCCACCCCTTATGGCTTGATTTTGCTGCTGCGAAAAGAAAGCCCACGGAAACAGGAGGCGCTAAGGCTCATATGCCTGTGACACCCACAATTCCTTGGTGCTCACAATGCCTGTGGCGTCAACGTCACACAGCCAGAGCAGTATCTCTGCCAAAGGGAAGAATCATCAAGGGCTGGAGACATCAAAGGCAGCAGCAGCTCCACACAGAAGACTGCTGATGCTGGATCTGGGAAGTCTGAAGGATGCAACAAATAGCCAAGGATCCATATAAATAAACACAAGGTTGGGGAGTGTAAGTAGGTGGAAGATGAGAGAGGAAGTTTGATGTAGAATTTTAAATCACCTCTTAGTCCTCTGCCCCCTTCTGTGTTCTCTTTTGCAAGCCCTGTGGCAGCTTCTTTCTATAGACTTCAGGATAGAATGGAGAAGAAAGGGAAACAGGATAGTGTAAAACCCTGCCAGCCCTGGCCTAGCCTGGGATGCTGAGGCAACAGCCAGGGCTGATGGAATTAGGAAGCTCTTTCTTCGTAGTCTTCTCCACAAAGATCTAGAATCCATCCCAAGCATCGGAGAAGCCAGGGAGGAGGACCAATCAGAGGACCCTAAGCAGTCCTCTTCGGCACCACTTAAACATCTCAAACAAGGAAAGTCAGTGACTTCCCATAGCCAAGAGTTACCTAAGGAACTGTGGCAACGACGTGAGTTGGGGGAGAGCAGGAGAGGGACAGTAGGAAAGACTAAGGACATTCAACAGCATGTAGGTTAAGCACAGTGGGTTGTATTATAGGTTCATTTTGGATCAAAGCAGCATATAATGTAAGACACAGGAGAGATAGAGTACCCATGGGAGGGAACTCACTGTCCTGTCTTTACAGCTCTTTTTTTTTAAATGGGGAAAAACGATGCCATTATGTGAAATAAATCAAATTAAAATATGTATGGAAAGATTTCTGTGGACTGAGCCTGTGGGTGATGAACTGCCCTGTCTAGCTCCTGCTGTAGGAACTGCCTTCCCCCAGCTTAAGTTCCTCCACCGCAGCAGGGACTTCCAAACATCACTGCCCCTTGGTGTTAGGTAGCACTCCAGTTAATACAGAGCGTGCTCCTATATGGGACAAAGTTACTATGAGTTTTCCCCATAAGCATTAAGTCATAATTAGGACCAATAGTCTCCAGCCCAACACTAACATGCCATTAACAAACATTAAGAAGACACAGGTCATTGGCCTGGCAGCATTAAGGCTATGGCTTCCATATCTGGAGAGTGGAATGGAGTCTAATAGCCATTCCAGTGCTTAGGCATGACCAATGACACAGATCTGCAAGGTATGGCTAAGAGGGAGTCTGTGGTCAAAGGACAGAGCAAAGCCATTTGGCTCATTCTGACACCTGACCTCAGTGCTTGCAAGGCTCAGTGCTGAGACCATTAATGCGACACTCCAGCCACAGAGGCTCAAGTCCAAGGCAGCCTCAGGGCCATCTTGAAAGTCGCTGCAAGTGTGACTGTGGGAAATGCTTTGTGCAGAAACCATCCTAGTAGGAAAATTTGCATAATGTGATATCCATTAGATCTTAGAGATTGCAGGCTCATGTATTAAATACAGATAAACTAGTTTTTCTGTGGGCTCTTGGCATATATAATATAGACTTGAATTTATTTTTTATCTTGTAATCCTCTTAGAGACATACTTTTTTTCCTTCTGAACCTAAACTAAGAAGAGAACAAAAGCTCTCTTAAAGGCTAGAGAGATGGCTCAGGGGTTAAGAGCACTGACTGCTCTACCAGAGGACCTGGGTTCAATTTCTAGTACCCACATGGGAGTTCACAACTGTCTGAAACTCCAGTTCCAGGGAACTTGACAATTATGGAAGAACACAAATTCACATAAAAACAAAATAAAACAAACAAACAAACAAAGCCTCAGGACAACTTGATACATTTTGCCTTATGGAGAAGGCAAGGCATAGGCAGGTGAAATACATTATTTAAAAAAACAGTAAGTACATTAAATTTGCCATCTAACCTGCATCTCAAGGGTCAGGAAAGAAACTTGGAGGTCCCAGGAAGGAATGTGTGACATCCTCTGGACCCATATTTATACTGAGGTTCTAGAGAAACAGCATCTCCATGACTCTCAACACACAGCCCCCTGATGTGTGCACCAACAAGCATTATACACCAGAGCCTAACAGCATTCTCATCTCACCAGTTACATGTGATGCCCAAGGGCTTCATAATTTAGAGCACCCATCTGGAAGATGACTCATAGATCCAGAGTCTAATGAAATTAACCCTTTCTTAATGGAGGGAGAAGATGGCCAGGATGAGGAGAGGTGGAAAGGACAATGAGTCAACTATTTTATGGGTATGTAAGAACCATGATGGTTCTTCTTGACTGTCAATGATGTGATAGACAATCACTAAGACATAAACCTCTTGGGAGTCTGTGGAGGTATTTCTGGAGATATCTAATGGGAAATTCTACTCGGCTCCATGGTCTGAGATTTGTTCTAGCCTACCTAGAAACAAGAAAGTCAGCTGATGAGCAACACTCACATCATTTTGTTTCCTGACTGTTGATACAGTGTCATCTCAGCTGCCTTTCTCTCCAGTGGCTGTGCCTCTCTCACCCCATGGACTGTACCCAAATTGGGAACCACAATCGCTACCTCCTTCCTTAGGCTGATTTTACTTGGCATGTAGTCACATCAATGAGGACAGTAATTCCAGAATCACAAGCAAGAAACCTCAGGGATGCAGTGAATGACTGTGAGGTCAGTTGTTGGGACATGATGGATTAGCTCAGGCCATAAACGAAACATCTGCACTAAAACACTCTCAAAAGTCATTGGAAACGTGTTTTATGTACTACATATTAATTAATTTATAGGTCAAATACTTCATACTTTGATAAATAGCCTATTCAAATTATTTGGTAAGTAGTTTATAAATTCCTCAAATATGTTAAGGCAGTTAGTGACATCTTGTGGTCAGTATCCTGTGGCAGAAGAAAGCATAGTAAGAAAGGTATTTTATGCAGCAGACTCAGCACACAGCTTGTTGAAAATGTTAAATCTAAGAATCATTCACCATGGTAGTACTTTTTATTTTTTTATTTTATTTTTACAGTTTAAGTTACTTGAAAATGACTCCATGTCCCTGAGGAACTTTGAAATGCTGAGTAAATATTAAATACATGTATAATTTTTTTTTGGTTTTTCGAGACAGTGTTTCTCTGTGTAACAGCCCTAGCTGTCCTGGAACTAGCTTTTGTAGACCAGGCTGGCCTCGAACTCACAGAGATCTGCCTGCCTCTATCTCCCGAGTGCTGGGATTAAAGGCGTGCGCCACTACCACCCGGCAAATACATGTATAATTAAAAATAAATGAACACAAGCATTCCATCAGAGATGTAACCCCTGCTACTCAGTTGGCTTCTGGGAATCCCGAATACAGTCAGGGATGTGTATGTCACATGAACGACCAACTTCCTTCTCTGATGTTCATTGTTGTGACTGGTGTCATTTGATCCAGGTTTCCCTGGCTAGTGAACACAGCCGACTTCTTAGAATCCCTGCTGACTGACTTCCCTGTGGTACCCAGTGCTCTTTGCTCTGTTGCAGCTACAACCAATTCTTACCACCACCCCCAATGCAGTGCAAAATCTCCACTCTAAATCCCCATCTAGACGACCTTGCCTCCCAGTATTCAATGGGCAGTATCAATGCCATTGATTGTGTAGCTCTGTAGAAGCATTCAAACACAAGCATGGGAGATCAAATGAGGCTGATACCAGAGAAAGGGATGAAATAAGCAGGGTAGACAGTTTGCATTCTGAGGAGATAGGGTTGTGAGCCCAGGAGAGCACTGGTCTTTCGGGTTAGTTAGCCAACACCCATTAGCTACTCTTGCATTATTATAAGCAATGGACCTGACAAAAGCAACACAAGGAAGTAAAAAGTCTTCCTCAGCTCTAGTTTTCTGAAGTGTCAGGCTGTCATGGCATAGAAAGCAAGACTGGGTAGCTGATTTCATTCTAGTTAGGAAGCAGAGAGAAGCAAAGGTAAGGGATCGGGCAACCTGCATCTGCAAAGACATGGCCTCAGGGATCACTTCCTCCACCACCTCCCAATAATCAGTTCATATCTTGAACCTATCAGTATCTTTAGCTGCTCATTAGGACAGAAGCTGCATGGTCTCATTGTCTCTGGATTCCTCCTCTTAGACACCCCAGTGGTGCTTTCACTAATCTCCTAATGCTTTCTAATCTAGTCAAATGGACAAGCACAATAAACTTCTACAGGCTGAATTGATGAGGCTGGCCAGGAGGGGAGTCATTACTGGTGATCTCAATTAGGGTAGAAAAGCAAGAGCCTTCACTTCAAGGAATAAAAGGAAAAAAAATCATCTGGATTCTTGGGATGTAAGAGATGGTAGATCAAAGAGTATAGCACCAAACAGTGACTTCTAGGATGAAATGAGGATTTCCAAGAGACAGAAGCCAGAGAAGGTTATTAATGGCTAAAATAAGCCATGAGAATGTTCTCTGTTGACTCGCAGGTATCAGGGTGTATGGACTTGGACTATGTGCATTTATATAATCCTTATTCGTTTTCTCAAACTGTAGAAGGAGATGCTTTTACAAGCAATCCTGCTGTTTATATTAAGTTGAAAAATATATAATGGATGACATGTTAGCTTTCAGTAGTATGAGAATTTTTGTGTGGTATTAATTAGACATTCATTTCAAATATTTTTAAATAGTCCAGCCATGACATGGTGACGAATGTTATTGCTTAGCCTTGTATAATCAGAAAACGACTATTTCAATATTGTGTTTTGGTCACAGTGCCTACTAGTGACCTTTCCACATGGGTTTATCTTATCATGAGAGACAGACTGTCAAACTGGAGGAAAAATATTTAGTAACTGGCAGGAATTTTACAGACTAAACCTAAACATTGTTTGCAAATATTAAAAATGAATACCTGGATTCACAATCTTCCCAGGAGGATGCCTCGAGGCAATATTGCTTTATTTAAGGCAAATGGGCATATTTGTTCAACAGATTCAAGATGTTCTCCAAAGACTTCTGAGAATTAGCAAGAACACTTTACTTCTTCAAGATAGTCAGTTTTTCCTTGGGGTTATGATTGACAGCTATCTACAAATATTCTTTAAGTTCTCATTTCAAATCACATCTGCTAAGGCTCCATAGAGTACAATGTACCAAACTGAATACTGAGGGGGGGTCTTATTTTTTGCAAATTATAAATTTAGATTCTGAGACTTATGCCAAAAGGAAAGTCTAACCTTGTCATAGCATGCCTGAGATCCTACCTCCTGATTCATGTACAAATCCTCTGGGTGACTCTCAGAAGTAGCCAGGACTAATAAATTCTCAGTCTATACCGAACTCATTTTATTTATTTAGAAAGCAACTGACCCTTTCAAACTTAAAACTGATCTTTCAATAATTTATCACTGATCCGTCATTTGTGCCTCAAAACAACATAATGTAAGCTCAAATTCCTGTCTTAAGAGCCATTTAAGGCTTCAAAGTTGGCAAGAACAGATTTACCTTTTCTTACGATTTGATTTTAGTGTCCTCCGTAAACCCATGTGTTAGGTTTTGTCTCCACCAGGTGGCACTTTTTTGGAAAATTGCCAAACTTGGCTAAAAGCTGTGGGTCACAGGGACAGGGCCTCTGAAGGCCTAGCCTGCTCTACTTTCCAGGCAGGCTTTGTTTCTTGTAGCTGTTGCTCTCTTGACTCCATGAAGCATCTTAAGATTTGAGATCTTGAGAAATAACAGACCTCTTCTCTTCTTTCTTAAGTCACCTTTGCCACAGTGATGAGAAACATGTGGCCTCAGTTTGTTGAGCTGCGCTCAGTAGTCAGGTCCTGTAGCCATTGTTGGTGTCTCTCATCTCATTCACTTCACAGAATATTCCTTATCAGAGTGCTTACGGGGCAATGCGGGATCTAAGCCTCTCTAGGGTGCACTCCCTGGCACGATGCTTCTTCCAGATCGCTTCCCCTGACTAGTCCTGTGGCTCTGCTGCCAGTGTAGTTCTCCACAGAGGGCTGAGCGCCAACATACTTTAATAAAATGTCTCAGTTATCTCAATGTTGACGCAAGGTAACTCCCACAGGTGTCCTGTTGCTTTTTCAGAGGTAGGGCTGTTTCTTTTTTTTAATTGATTTTTATTGAGCTATACATTTTTCTCTGCTCTCCTCCTTGCCTCTCCTCCCCTTCAACCCTCTCCGAAGGTCGCCATGCTCCCAAGTTACTCAGGAGATCTTGTCTTTTTCTACTTCCCATGTAGAACACACACACACACACACACACACACACACACACACACACACACACACACACATCTCTCTTAGGATCCTCACTGTTGTCTAGGTTCTCTGGGATTGTGATTTGTAGGCTGGTTTTCTTTGCTTTATGTTTAATTGGTATTATGGTATTATTGGTATGGTAGGGCTGTTTCTAGGGACACAGTCCCTCTACATGTGTACATCATGTTTTAAGCATAAAAATATTGAGAATATTATTTATCATTAAAATTTGAATAGATGGGATAGAGAATTGGCTAAGCAGTTAAACACACCCATTGCTCTTCCAGAGGACCCAAATTCGGTTCCTAGCATCCAAGTTGGGTGGCACACAACCTTCTGGAACTCCAGTTCCAGAGGATCCAATTTTCTCTTCTGGCCTCTGTGGACCTCAATCACACATGTGGCACAAAACACAAAAGGCACATGAATAATAATAATAAATAAATAAATATCAATTTAAATTAATAATGAGACCCTAAACCTCACATAATTCAGGCCACCCTTGGTTGGTCAGATTTCCATGACAGATTATAGGATGGAAATCCATGGCTATTGCTAGGATTTTTCCTGGAACTAGAACAAAGGCTGAAGGAAAAAATAATTTAAGGAAGAAAACAAACAAACCAAAAACAAAGAAAACATTCTGTTAGTCTCAGCAATTTAAAACAAAAGTGTAGTGTATGAGGCAGTAACTGAATGGTTAACAGTGGCTTGCTCTGCATACCCATAGGCAAGGACCAGAGTTCACATCCCCTGCACCCATATGAAAAGTGAGGCCTGACTTGCAAAACTGTTATCCCAGCAGCATAGGATGGAGACAGGTGCACACCGGAACGCTATAGGATGGAGACAGGTGCACACCGGAACGCTATAGGATGGAGACAGGTGCACACCGGAACACTATAGGATGGAGACAG
>PVIU01005130.1:59362-117590 GCA_004026605.1 Ondatra zibethicus
AGACAGGTGCACACCGGAACACTATAGGATGGAGACAGGTGCACACCGGAACGCTATAGAATGGAGACAGGTGCACACCGGAACGCTATAGAATGGAGACAGGTGCACACTGGAACACTATAGGATGGAGACAGGTGCACACCGGAACACTATAGGATGGAGACAGGTGCACACCGGAACGCTATAGGATGGAGACAGGTGCACACCGCAAACTTGCCTGACAGCTGCAGAGGCAGCGTGCGTCCTAGCTTCCAGTTCAGTGCGATAATCAGTCACACAGCAATGACATGAAGAGCAGTAGAGGAAACCACCGAAAGTCCCGCTCTAGTGTCTGCAGGCACGCACAGGCACACACACACAGCAGCAAATTCGAGACCACACAACACACATACATCCTCAAAAATATAAAAAGCAAACTACACAAAATGATCTACTATGTGTGCGGCCAGATGATTGTTTAAAAAAAAATCACCTTGTTATCCAATGAGCTTATAGTCAAGAACGACATTTCAGGTGAATTAGAAATCCTCTGGCGCAATCTCATTGAAGAGCAGCTTCTTCCCTTTTCTCTATAAACTCCTCTTTCTGTGTACTTGCAAGCAACAGTTCTACCTTATCTAATTATATGTGTCTATGCATCTCTAGACAGACAGACAGACCACACACACACACACACATACACACACACACAACTTAATTTTTTACACATCAATGGCAAGTCACTCGCATATATATTTGCTCTTTTGGTTTTTGAAAGATACATGGTGACTTTAATTTCTGTAAAGCAAAATAGCTATGAAGTCAATGCCAGCATCATGCATTCTTGGTTACACACATGCCACTGGCCCCAGCTTTCCACTGTTGGAGCATATATATATATGGAAATTTCTGGCATCATAAGAAGCACATTCACAGATATGTGTCCTGTAAACTGTGACCATTTTCTTAATTCACTAGCTGTTGCTAATTTGCATTTCCAAATCATAATCTCAATGTTCATTTCCATCAGCAATTTGTGAATTGCTATTTTTACTCATCCTCCCATGTTTGGATTTTTTTCCTCATGCTTATTTTTCACCAATATAAATCGATCCAATGTCATCATGTTGCCTTTAGTGTTGCACCTTCTCCTGGCTTGTTTCTGTATTCACCGTTTCAACTTTCAGAGACTCTCCTTTATCGTTGGATCTTCCTGAATTTCATTAGCTCTCAACTTGGTCTTAGTTAGTTTTGTACCTTTTTATTTGGTTAGAAACACCCCGTTATGCTAAAAAACTTTTTTCTTTCTAAATCTACAAATGTCTTCTTCTGTGTTTTTCTCTGACGATTAAGATGGTTTATGTTTTCACACTGAAGATTTTAAAATATGCGACATTTATTTTGGGATTAGAGCAGCAATAAGATTTAATTCTAATAACCCGTGGGTCAGACAAAAGAGAAGTTGTGAAAATAGAAGGGGGACTTGTCGGTTTTCAGCAGGATGAGGAAGAGGAAGGGTGCGAAAATGACTAACATCCATTATGTATGTATGTATGTGTGTGTATATATGTATGTTTGTATGTATGTATAGAACTGTCAACAGAAAAAAATAAGTTATGAAAGGAATTAAATGATATAACATCCAAAGGGATGGAGTTGCTTTAATTTTGTATTTGCATTGTCTCTGATAATTTCTTATTTTATTTATGTATCACAGGCCCTAAAGCAGGTAATGTTTCCTGGGCCAGTTTCAGAAATCCTCCAGGTGAAAAGACTACATATTCTTTCGTGTCAAGAAAAACAAAATTTACTTATTTATTTTAACATTTTTTATTATTCTTTGAGTCTTTCACATCATGAAGAAAACAAAATTTAAATTTAAAAAAGATACTTGCTGCTCAGTGTGTCTACCCACTAGAAGTTTCTCTGCTTTATTATTGATTTCTGTTTGTCTTAGTTAGAGTTTCTATTGCTTCAATGAAAAACGAGTTGGGAAAGAAAGGGTTTATTTGACTTACACTGCCATCACTGAAGGAAGTCAGGACAGAGACTCAGACAGGGTAGGAGCCTAGAGGAAGGAGATGATGTAGAGACCATGGAGGGCTCTGTTTACTGGTTTGCTTCCCCATGGCTTGCTCATCTGCTTTTTTATAGAACCCAAAACCACCAGCTGGTGATATAGCATCACCTGTAATGGCCTGAACCCTCCACCATTAATCACTAGTTAAGATAATGCCCTACAGGCTTGCCTGTATCCCAATCATATGGAGGCATTTTCTCAACTAAGGCTTCCTGATGACTCTAGCTTGTTTAAAGTTGACATAAATCTAGCCAGTATACTGTTGTATTTTGGACGTCTAAGATTCACACAATTAAGATTGTAAATATCTTAAAATTCGTCTACTTTTAGATGGCTATATCTATAGCTATATTTATCTACATCTCTATCTTCTATCTGTCAATCATCTATCAATCTACTTATCTATTTATTTACCTATTATCTATCTATCTATCTATCTATCTATCTATCTATCTATCTATCTATCTACCTATCTATCATCTATCTACCTACCTATCATCTATCTATCTACCTATCTACCCTATTCTATTGCCTACTTGCAAGTTTTATGTTCTTTTTATTGAATATCTGTATTAGTGAATTTTATCTTAACTTCAAGCATTTTGGTTATGACTTTGCTAAACCAACTTACTTCAGGTTGGTACATGCTCTGACTTGAACTTTTATTTTTTCATTTGTTGTTTGTATTTCTTGGGTACTGGACTGCTTGATTCAGTGAGATTAGTCTGTTGACTTTTATTGTGAAGGTTTTCTACATTCTCTTTTGACCTAGTTTCTTTTCCTTGTGATGTTTTATGTTCTTTCCTTATTTTATTGAAATGATAACCTTTTCCTCTTGACTTTGTTCATGCTGAGTATTATGTTTAAAGGAATTGGGCCGTGTCTGTATTCTTGTAGAATTACTCATACATTCCTAACATGTATATGTAATCAGAACTTTTCTAACATGATTTGCATATCTTTTCAATTTTCTTTCCTACTTATAGTGTGGCTTTAGAATATTTACAGACTCTGGGGATGGTCCCATGACATCACTGCCTATGGCTTCTCTGAAATGCACTCCCCTTTCTCCAGTTAATGACAACCAGTCAGTCAGAACACACCAGAAATGTTTCCTGGTTTTCTACCATGAAGGAGTCCCATGCTCTGCTGGCTCCAGGATGTCTGGTAAGCTCAGGTGATGAAGTTGAACCCCCTGATTTCTACTAGCTTCCACCTGGAGTTTCATCTTATCTCTGATTGTGTAGCATGCTCTGCCACCAGGTCAAAACATGAAGCTCTCTTTTCTGAGTAGTGAGGGCTCCAGCCAACATGGAGACTTCTGGCACTGAGTCTGTGAAGGTCACACATGCCAAAAAAATATGGCCCCAGGCCTCCGGATCCCATAAGTACATTAGTATCTCAGGCCCAAGCCCGAGCCACAGAATGACAGGAAAACCTTGTTCAGTTCTCCTGAAAGCAGCTAAGCTCCAAGATCATCTGTGAAATGAGAGTCTAGGGAAAACAGCTGTAAGGTTGTCAATTTTACCCTAGAAAAAGATCTGAAAGAAGGAATAGAGGTGATTTTAAA
The DNA here is from genome assembly GCA_004026605.1 of Ondatra zibethicus. Classification (NCBI taxonomy): domain Eukaryota; kingdom Metazoa; phylum Chordata; class Mammalia; order Rodentia; family Cricetidae; genus Ondatra; species Ondatra zibethicus. Next base: position 62,992 of record PVIU01005130.1, read on the forward strand.
AGAGGCATAGTGGTGATTATACACACACACACATACACACACACACACACACACACACACACACACACACACACTGAATCCCTAGGTTTTTGTAACAAGGGCTACTTACCCAAAATCAGAAACCCTATTAAAAATACAACAGCAAGGTTGGAAAACAGGAAGATAATGAGAGGCGGAAGTAAGGAAGAGAGGGAGTGAGGAAATGGAGAGGGGAGGGGGGGACGGAGAAAAACATGAACGAGGAAGAGGATCCACAGGAGTCAGAAGGGAAGAGAAGACAGTAGAGGTTGAATATCATTAAAAATGCATGATACACATGCACAAACACGTCCTAATAAACCCATTAGCATGAATAATTAATATGTTCTGAAACTAAGGAGAGAGAACTGAAAGCACACTGGGGTTCATTGTGACATGCCTGTACCTGCGTGTCCCTAAACTATGTTCTTACTTTCTCCTCCTCAGCTGACCTCCCCGTCTCTCAAACTACAGAAGTCTACACAAGCCCATTGTGGGTATCAGCATCTAAAGCGGACATCAGGGTTTCCAGATTCAACACCTTCTGTGCCTTACGATGCAAAAGTGAGTTTTGCCAGGACAGCTAGTAAGTGGTGTTGCACAGGTGTGTTGCTTCAGGAGGGATGGCACCTTGGCTTTCTTCATTCATCTCCACGTTTTAGAAAATAGACTAAAAGTCCTGAAGTCATCATACATGCTGAGGGAGGTTGAGGCAGCCTCTCTCCCTTGCATGTGGATTTCCACAATGAATGCATTTGTTTTTGTTGGTCTTAAATGACCTAGTCTTGTCCTGCCTCAGACCTACTGTGCCTCTGATAATCCCTGCAGTTTAACAGAGGTCAGAGCATCTATCAGGAAATCCTGGGACAGGGCTACTTTCCCCCTCTGTCCCAGCTCTTACTCCCCCCGGGTCAGAGCTTGAGAGGTCTGCTCTGTACCACAGCTGGACCCTTTCTGTTGCTTCTGGGTTCCCTGAGGCCATTGGTTACTCACCTTTCCTGGGGGAGTACACATGAAAACATTCTGAATTCCACATCATTTCTGTTTCTCTTTCCTAGAGAGCACAGAACTATTTTTGTTTATGTCGCCCTTTCCCATTGCCCAGTGCAACACACCAGACCTTAACTCATGGCTCAGGCTTTAGAAGTCTCACTGATTTCTGCTTCAGATTAACTCTATATGAATCAGAGAGTTTAAAGCCCTAGGCAGTGACTTGAGATTGACTGTCAACATTGTGTGTTATGTTTACCTAACAAGTATCAGTAATTCTAAAAATCATACAACCAGCCCCAAGAGAAGATTTCCTAATCGTGAAGGCACTAGAGTTTTCATCAGAGAGAACCTGAAATTTCATCATCTTAATTGAAAAGGAAAAAATTATTTCATAATAGTCAAGAACGCATTAAGAGTGGCAGTGGAATCAGGCTGAAGCTGGTTCTGCTGTGGAAACATGGCCAAGCCTATGTATCTGAGCAAAATCACTCACGTCTTTTGCAGTAAAACAGAGGAAATGTATTGCACTCATCCTATTGTGGTGTTGTGAGACACCATGGTAATATAAATGGTGAAATATTAATATATCTTCAAATCAACAACTATATTAAAATATAAACACACAAGGATTTTCAGGATACATAATAAAATAAGATGAAGAGGCAGACCTTAAAATTATATAGGAGCTGGAGAGATGGCTCAGCAGTTAGAAGTGCTTGCTGTTCTTGCAGAGTACCCAGGCTTGGATTGCAGTATCCATATAGGGTAGCTCACAACCTCCTGTAACCACAGTTCCATGGGATGAGGGGCCCACTTCTGGCTTAGCTGGGCATTATATGCACATGAGGCACATACAAAGAAACAGGTACATACAAATGCACATAAATAAAATTTGAAAATTATAAAGAGGGATATATATCCACATAGTGCACGCTATTTCTATTAAATTTAAAATGACATGATACTCTTTCTTCCACCTAAGAAGTTTTCTTCCATAATGGCTCCTATTTCTATGATTATAAACTTCCCTGTCAAAAACAGCCTAAAATACTTAAAAGGGATAATATTATACCTAGTTAAAAGTCTTATGTTTCTTCTATATACATTCCCAATGTTTTGTACTTGAACATATATTAATTTCTTACTTGGGATCTCTAGAAATTGCAGATAGCTTGTGTCAGTGTCTGTATCAGCTAAGGGAGAGATTTAGCCTTTTGAGCACACTGAACCTCATCTCCCAGCAGGTCAAGATGCAGGGGCTGTGCACTGAGGAGGGGAAGTCCCTGCCTAGGAGTCCTGGCGGCAGAACGTTGCCATCTGCATTTGCCATGTAGTCTAGTCTTTCACCTTTGGCACTATGTGCTCTCTGAGGATGGACACTTCCTTTAATAAGACTTCATAGGTAAATTCTGGGACATTCAAACCATCAAAATTGGAGTTCTCACTCAAAGGTAGTCTCCCAGTCACACATCCATGCCTAGACTTGCAGAATAAACTCTGGAATTTCCTTGCATAGCTCTTTCAGAAGTCAGTCAACATCATTTACCAAGCACCAGAAACATGTAGTCTAGTGTATAATGGGGGTGCTTTGGGATAAAAAAAATCACTGCACACATGCTCAGAACATTAGATTTAGCTTTTAGCAACATCGAACTGCAGTTGACTACAATGGGTATTAGTAATTGGGTGCAGCCCTTAACGCTGGACGCTTTTAATTATAAATTAATTTTCCTCCTGTGTAAATTTTCCCCACACAGCAGTTATGCCTGAATGGACATGACCACTAATTAGGATATTCAATTCTATCAGGAGACAAATGGAATTACTTGCTGAATTGTGAAATAAAATAAACAATAAGTACAAAACTACCAACATGGGCAAAGACTACAGACTTTAAGGTGATCATGTAGGAAACCCTCCTGCATTCCAAAATTTGGGCAGGAAGTCCATAGCTTTTCAGATCTTCAGGCTATAGTCTGATGTTCTGAACATGACTTATGGGATATTTTATCTATAACCTGCCTGTCCCTGCTGTTGCTACATATGTTGCCATATGTTAGTGTGGTTTGCTTTATTAATCTGAAATTTATATGTATGGGTACTCTCTCTCTCTTTCTCTCTCTCTCTCTCTCTCTCTCTCTCTCTCTCTCTCTGTGTGCATACCACATGCAGGTAATACCTGTAGATTCCACAAGAGGGCAGTGGATCCCCTGGGACTGGAGCTACAAATGCTTGCCAGTTGCTGTGTGAGTGCTGGGAATCAAACCCAAGTCCTCTAGAAGAGCAGTCAGTACACTTAGTCATTGAGCCATTTCTCTAGCCTCCATAGGCTGAAGTTTTTTTATGACGTGCACTCCTCTGTGAGAGGAAGCAGCATTCTGAAGCAAATGACGTATTCTCTTTTATCCATTAGTCTCCTTATCTTTAATAGTGGAGTCTATTGGATTCTTTTCTTTTCACAAGAGACTGAAAAAGTTTCTCATAGCAACAATGTGAAGAAAAGACATGGACTCTGGATTAAAAGTTCCCCAAAGAAATGAATCACCTATTTTAAGGTGTTTTTGGAAGCAGAAGATTAGCTTTGTCACCTGATTTACCAATTGTCTTTGGCTGTCTCTAGCAAGTCTTAGCACTAATTTGCAAAGCTTTCTTCCAAGTTGACATTCTACCCCATCTCCTGGAGGTGTACAGACATGTGCATGCATAAATAATAGTCCTGGTATGGAGTGCCACCATGCCAAATTAGAGATGTAAATACAAGTAACATATGCAATATCCATAGAAATTTATGCCTGGTGATGTGCACCTGATGGGACCTAATCCCTGAATAAATACAAGTTGCTGACGGTGGGACTTTGAGGGAAGGGAGGTAGAAAATGAGAGACTTGGACGATGTACTGGCTTTCCAGTCCCATGAATTAAGATAACAATATTGTAACTCTCCATGCTCAGCAACACCAAAGGAAGCTGTTGTGCATGCACTCATGATTTACCAAGCTCTGGGAGTCCTGTTCCATCCTGATGATGCACTGAGGTATAGGTAGGTGTGTGTGTGTGTGTGTGTGTGTGTGTGTGTGTGTACCTGTGTATATATACATGAATACTAGGAAACTGAATGTGCACAAGGTAGATCATGTGTTCAGCTTCATCACAAGTCCAAATGAGGTGAATGAAAAATCATCCTCTCTGTCTTTCAGAGAGGGTTCAGGGCCAGTCTCGTCAGCAATTACCTTCATTAGAGCCCGTGGGAAGAGTGCCATGGCTGGAATCCAGAGCGACCTGCAGGCTTGGAGTGTTTAAATTTAATGCAGACCATATTTTAGGCTGTTTCAGGCATTTTTTAATGGACACTTCATTTCTAAGAGCACCTCTCTAATCACATACAGCTTTTTTTAAAAAAAGTCTTTATGCACTAAGATTTATTAAAATATTATTAGATCATTTGAAATATTTCCTCTCCTAATAATACAAAAGTTGAACTCAACTTGGGTTTACATTTGACCATCTTTCATGCAGTACTAGATTGGGTGAACAATAAAAACTTTGCAGCTTATCATCAATAATATTTTAAGGATTAAATTTGAGATGTATTTAAGCAAGAAATTATTCTTAAAATGTTCTGTCTGTATCGAATTCTGAAAGTGAACTCAGCCCTGAGCTTGAAATAGGATGTTATTGGCATGAAGAAAATAACATCCTATACACGAAGATGCATTGATGACAAGACTTCTTTATCAGCTCCACATACAACTTCATTTTGAAGTAGGAGAGTTAAGTGTTCATCAAAAAAGTTTCATGGTCAATTATGAGAAAAATTCTCCAAATTATTTCTGAAATCACTTCATATATTTTGACAATTTATCTTTGCTTAAAATATAGAAAATAGCATATGTCTTGAAGCTTTTCATCACACATGAGTTTGTGTTTCAATTATATTTAGTGAGGGTTAAATTAAGGGACCTGGGGTGATGACTCAGTTAGTAAGGAACTTGCTGCATAAAGAGGAGGACATAATTTCACAGTCCAGAAGCCATGTGAAAAGCTAGACATGGTGTTCTGCTTTGGAATAGAATCTCGGGAAGTTGGAGACAGGATGATTTCTGATGGTCAATTTCCAATCTGTGTAGCTGAAGTAGCAAGCTCCAGGGTCAATAAGGGACTCTGACTCAAAAATTAAGGTGGGGAATAATTGTTGATGACACCTAATGTTGATCTAGGACCTCTACATGTGCATGCATACATGCCTGTACCCATGCATCCATGCACACATGAACAAGTACACACAGAATTAAATTAAATGTGCTCCACTTGAATTCACACTCATTGTTACAGGTCATGGCAAATTTCAGCTCTGCTTGTCTGTATTCATTTCACATCACATCTAATTATCAAATGTACACAATTTCACTTTCATAATTTCATAGCTTATAGTAGTCAGACATTTTCCTCATTTATTCAAAGAGGGCATCCAAAGAGGGCATCTGGGGGTCCAAGAGCTTCAGGATGAGCTACCTCCCACTCCATTCCACCACAGCAGAGTCCCGACACTGATATTCACCTGCAGCCCACTGACGCTCATGTACCCTTGCTCCCTTTCTCCTCACCTGTGCAACGAACAGAACCCAGAACCCCTAGGCCCCCTCCTCAATCACATTCCAGTATTGGACAAATTTGTTTGGGAGCTCCTTTAGTAAGGTGGTCAGATATAGCTGCCCCCTCCATGCATTCAATGAAGCCATGGTCCCCTTCCCCAAACTCTGCATCCCTGACTCTTAGAATCACCCATCTTCTCTCATGTCCCTGTGATCACTCTATCCCACAACTCTTCACAATGATGGCATTGACTCCTGAACCACTGTTCCATCCCTCCAGCTTCTCTGAATCCTTGGTGACTTGACTGTCTTCATAAAGGCCTCTCTTACAAAAGTTTCTGGTCTCAGTCTCCTTCCTGCAATGGACATCACTTTCCCTCTTTCGTCAGTTCCTCTCAGGGTCTAGAAGCATAGGTATATCAAGCGTCTTTTGGAGTCCAGCCTCAAGAGCCTCTTCAGGATTCAGATTGGATATTACAGCAAGTGAAAGGAATGCTTTTCTCAGGGTCTCTGAGGGAGAATGTACTTTCTCTCGCACATGCTGTTCTATTTTTCTGATTCTATTCTAATTCTCCTATCCCAATTCTAATTTCTCCTAACTTCTTCTCCTCCAAGCCTCCAAACTTTCTTCTTTACAGGAGGATTGGAGTGATAAGAAAAATTACAAGAGTTTCCTTTAATGGGTCAAAAGCATGTTCTTAGGGTAAACAAATAAGGAACCAAGCCATTGACTGTAGCAACACAAAGTAAGAGTATGACTAGATGGTGGGGGGGCACAGTGCCCACTGACCACCCACAGATATATGTGCCCATAATATTGAGATGTGATCATGAGATTACATATACACATCACATGAGATTACACACTGCAGTGCAGGTACTGGGGAGACACCAAGCTGCTTTAACAAAAGTGTGCAACAGTTTTCAGAGTTGATGATCCTGTAGGCCTTGCCTGGACAGGATTAACCTCCATCAGAAAGTTACTTCTCTGATGGTTGACATCTAGATTATAATTGCCATATGCTGTATCTTTCCACAATCTCCAACATATACCAGATCTCTTTTCCACATACTCTAAAGCATGGGATCTACAAATGTAGCAATCTTTCTACTACCAGGCCATCTCTTTACCTCTGGACATGTTCTCCACCTCAAAGTGCTGGCTTCCTCCCAAATCTAAGTTGTCTTTCCTACCTCCAAACTATAAACTTTATTGCCTCCCACTTGAAAAGATATTCCAAAAATAAGCAACAGCACACAATGACAGACATTTCACACCTTCTGCTGCCTTGCCTGGACATGAACTTTCCCTAGGATTTATTGAAGCTGGCAATTATCTACCTCTTCCTCCCTAAGCTGATAACCTTTTTTTTAAAACATGCATTTGAGGTCCACAGTTTGATTGATTAGAAATTTGCTTTGTAAGATGGCCATTTTTACCATGTTAATTCTACCTACCCATGAGCATGGGAGATTTTTCCACTTTCTGGTGTGTTCTTCAATTTCTTTCTTCAGAGAATTAAAGTTCTTGCCATACAAGAACTAACTGGTTAGTGTTACCCCAAGATATTTTATGTTATTTGTGGCTATTGTGAAGGATGATGTTTCTCTGATTTTTTTTCTCAGCCTGTTTATCATTTGTATAAAGGAGGGTTACTGATTTTTTTTGAGTTAATCTTGTATCCTGCTACATTATTTGAAGGTGTTTATGAGTTATAGGAGTGCCCTGGTAGAATTTTGGGGGTCACTTATGTATACTATCATATCATCAGTAAATAGTGAAAGTTTGACTTCTTTTGAAATTTGTATCTCCTTGATCTCCTTTTGTTGCTTTATTGCTCTAGCTAGAACCTAAAGAACTATATTGAATAAATATGGAGAAAGTGAACAACCTGGTTAAAAAAAACTCTGAGATTCCATCTTACACCTGTCAGAATGGTCAAGTTCAAAAACACTGATGACAGCTTATGCTGGAAAGGACGTGGGGTGAAGGGCACATTCTTCCATTGCTGGTGGGAGTGCAAACATCTACAGCTGCTTTGGAAATCAGTATGGCTATTTCTCAGAAAATCAAGAAACAACCTTCCTCAAGACCCAGCAATACCACTTTTGGGTATATACCCAAAGGATACTCATTCATACCACAAGGACATGTGCTCAGCTATGTGTATAGCAGCATTATTCATAATAGCAAGAACCTAGAAACAATCTAGATGCCCCTCAGTACTATCCAGCATAAAAAATAGTGACCTCTTGAAATATGTAGGCAAATAGATTGATCTAGAAAAAAAGCATACTGAGTGAGGTAACCCAGACCCAGAAAGACAAATATAATATGTATGCACTCTTAAGTGGCTTCTAGACATAAAGCAAGGAACAACCAACTTACAGTCCATAACCGCAGAGAATCTAAATAACTAAGAGGACCCTAAGGGGACATATATGGATATACACAGAAGTGGAAAAAGATAAGAACTCCTGAGCAAATTGGGAGCATAGGGGGCATGAGAGATTGTAGAAGGGGCAGGGGAAGGAAGAGAGAGGAGTGGAGGAAATGTATAGCTCAATAAACACAATAAAAAAGAAGTTTACTTGTGATCATGGAGTGTTTTAGTGTTACATATCTAGGCTCTAAATCTGGGCAATCTTTAATCACCTGTGTCTGACCTAACATCCTACCATCTATCAGGAAAAACCTAAAACACATATTCCTAGCATATCACTTTCTAGCTTTCCTCACTCTCCTGCTGGCACCAGAGACCTACCGTAACCTTCTTTATGTTTGCTATATCACGCCTGTCTGAGGCTCCTAAGAATTTATTTGTGAATGTCCTCATTTGTTATGTTCTTTCTTCTGTAAAATCTTACATAGTTGCTTCCATGCTCTGAGTTTGGGATAACCCAGATTTGTGTTTCTGGGCGATGGACACTCATGTTTGAGTCTGAACAAACATTCCCTATTCCTTTGATGTGAGGAGTGTGTTTTGTATTGGCATTCCAAAGCAGCGTCTGAGAAATCACATTCAACATCAAATTTCAACAGCTGGCTGAGTCTCCCCTACCTCTTCTCTGGGTCTCTTTATTGACATTAAAAGCCATGATCACGGGATTGTGTTAATACTATTGTTATCTAATGTATATCTTAACTGTAGAAAATATCTAAAATATAGTAAATGATAAACAAATACGTATAGAGCAATGAAAATTTTTGATTCTATGAGAAGTAAATTAAATCAATATTTGTTTTCAGTGAGAATATGGAGGTAATATTTAATATGAATGTAGACAACACTTTTTTGCATGGAGGGCTAGAAATTCTCTTATAAGCAGCTTCATGCTATGAGTTCTGAGGTAATCAAAATTTGCATTTGTGTTTTATCCAGTCTATTTATCGAAAATATCCCTGATAAATTTTATCTAAAGTAAATTGACAAGCATTGGTGATTATTTAAAAAGCATTATAATTTCAGTATTATCAACAAAGGAAAGCAAATTCAGAGTTGATGGTTCCCCTGTCACATGACCTATGTTAAGCAACATGGCTGCTATATCACTCATAACCACTCTCCCAGCATGTGTTATTAGCACTCTCTCCTTACCCATTTGCTCTACACTTTTCTTTGCAGAGTCTTTTCAACATGAGCTCCAAGTTCACCGAAAACTCCATCATGGCTCCTTGTTGTTGGACGTCCTCAATGCAGGTCTGTGATTCGTGGTTTCTTGTCTACCAGCAGAACACAGCCACACTGCTGTACACGCCAACCTGTGCCCCAGTGGTGCTGCACACTGGGCCCTCTCAACCCCTGCTTCAGCTGGTCTGATACAGTCTCAGAGAACATAACACTGCCCATCTAATTCCCCCTTTCTGTAATTTTTTTTATTGAAAATAGATTCTCACACAATACATCCTGACTACAGTTTCCTCTCCCTTTACTCCTCCTAGCTCTGCCTCCATCTTCCCTCTCCCACAGATCAACACCACCTCTGTTCATGACACAGAACCATCTTCGGCTTCACTGTCTAACAATCAAGAAACCTGTGACTGCCCTGGTATTTCCTAAGTAATTTATTTTCATCCTAATACTTATTTAATTTATAAGCATGTTCTTTTTTTTCTTTAGTTTTTCGATACAGGGTTTCTCTGTAACTTTGGAGCCTGTCCCGGAACTAGCTCTTGTATACCAGGTTGGCCTTGAACTCAGAGATCTGCCTGCCTCTGCCTCCTGAGTGCTGGGACTGAAGGCATGCGCCACCACCACCAGGCTTATGAGCATGTTCTTGAATAGAGAACATTTTTATAAAACTTTTTCAGGGAGTGTGGGTTCTACTTCCTCTCTGGGGGAATGTATGGGACAGGCAAAGCAGCCCAGTGTGCTTTCTCCAACGGTGAAAGCCTGTGGGTGTCAGTATGCCCTGGCACACTGCAGAAGCAAAAGGAACATGACAATCTTGGGACACCCAAGGAATCATCTGCCACCTGGTTTTAGTCACAATGTGTTTTGCTTCTCAATTTTCTGATAGTAAGTATGGTTTAAAATTCTCACCAAGTGACTTCCTGGTTGTGTGCCCACAATCAAGCTTGCCCAGCTTGCACTGATAAACCGAGGATTTCAACTCTCATTTGAAAAATTTTCAAAAATTATTTAAAGAGGAATTTTTTAAATTTCCAAAGGTTTAAAGAGGAAAATGAGGTTATTTGAAATACCCAGTGCCCCCATTTAAACAAATCCCTCTATGTAAATACTCAAACTCAGAGGATAGCACACAAGAAGTGGTTAAGTTCCTGCACCTAGAAGCCAGCGCGCTCAGAGTTGCTGAGCAGTCCATTATCCTGCACCAGGAGTGGGGGCTGCATCAGTAGGTGAGGGCTCAACCACCAAGCCTGGTGATCTACAAGCAGTGAACAGAATTACACGAGTGCTCAGCGGACAGCCCGTGCATGTCTAGGAACAAAACACAAGGCATTTTTCCTAGGTAAACTCCACACAGCCGACTGTGTGTCTGTGTTTTGTCATGAAAATAAAAAGTAGTAAGTATGTCAGAAAATATGGGCAGCACACTCAGCTATATTTGCACTCAGTGGCTTAAGTTCCTGGCCACAGTGCTCCATGCCCCGGCCCCATTTACACCTAGGAAAGGGGTCAGGCTCGTTAGAAACATGTGGGCACCATCTCCACCACTCCTAAGCAGTGCTGCTTTGAGCTGGGTTTTGTTTGCCTCAATTGAATTCCAAGTGACACCTTTTGTCTCCATAGCCTGTGCCATAACTGCACAGTCATGAGGAGCACAGAGGCAGCGTAGTTAGATGGAATCTGTTCAAACTGCCTGTTGGAGACAATGCTAGCAACTTTATTTGTGGTCTATTAGGGAAATGGCAGCACTAACTCATTTCACAGAAGACCTTGACAGCTGTCAGATGGTTGAGAACATAACCGTACATATCGCAGCTCGACCACGTAGGTGCCTTCCCCTGGTGTGGTCTCAGATTGTAACATGCCCTGTGTCCTTTGGAAGATGTGCCAGGGATCTGGGCACATATGCCCTTGGATGGTACCATCAAAACAATACAAAGTATATACAGCTTAGGTCTCAACTGTCAATCCACTACATTCAAGGTGGCAAGATTTAGGGAAATACAGTGACCAATGAATGTCCTATAAAACTTGACCCCTGCACCACCAGATAATAAGTATTCCATCCTGCTCACCACATCCCTATTGAAAAGTTTTTTTTCTCCTTTCTTTGGGCAGTGGTGAGGTAGAAGAAAGGAATTTTATCACTCTGAAAAAGTTTATTTCCTTTTTCTTTTCATGTATATGTATATGTGCAATAATGTATGCATGCATATATGCATACACATGCTCCCATGAAGGTCCGAGGTAATGTAGAGATCCTTCCTGGACCACTCTCTGGAGATCTGTCTTTTTGAAGTAGGGTCTTTCATGTAACCCAAATGTCACCAAGTCTAGTCTCCCTTGTTAACTTACTGGGGGTCCCCTGTCTCTACCTTGTGAAGCTGGAGTAACAGATATGCTGCCCTGAATATCTGCCATTTATGTGGATTCTGAGGATCTAAATTATGGTCCTCTTGCTTATGTGGCAAGTACTGTAAATAGTGAGACAACTCCCCAGACCCCTAAGAAGTTTAAGGAGCACTTTGATCCTACAAAACCAATGTGACGATATGATTCTGTGGGTGGTCAACATGATTCTGAAGGGAAAACACAAGAGTGAGCCAGTCGGGAGACTGGAGTTAGGGCTTTTAGGTAGGTACAAAGAATCCTGCTCATCTTCCCTTCCACATACCTCAGCGGAAGATTCTGAACAGGGTCTGGACATCCAAGTAACACCAAGGGAACTGTCCATTGTCCAGTGAAATAAGAAAAAAAGTTGATTCACTCAAACTCCTGAGCCATTCGGTGTTTGAAGAAGGTGACTAACAAAGCTGAATGACCTGCTGGCTACAGAAGAACTATCAACAAGAATGGAGGACGCCTCTCCTCTGAAAATTCAGGGGGGCTCCCAACTGTCAAGAGGAACTAAGGCCAAATGAAAGGCAAGGAACTTCCAAGATCCCAGTTACAGTGGATGGTCTACTGGCAGTTAATGATCACAGGAGGAGGGACAGTCAGAATGTTGTTGTTTCAAGGATGTGGCCCCTGGTAGGTGGTCCATGCTCCAGTAGATGTCTCTACATCTACTGTGAATATGGCAAAGATAACTGAATGCAATGGGTGTTGGCGGAGACTGCTCGTTCATTTCCCGGATGCCCAGACCCAAATAACCACACAGAAACTGTATTAATTAAAACACTGCTTGGCCAATCACTTAAGCATATTGATAGATAGCTCTTATATCTTAAATTGACCCATTTCTATTATTTTATATTTTACCATGAGGTTTGTGGTTTACTGCCAAGTTTCTGACTGGCTGCTTGTTTCTTTCTTCTCTGGTGGCTACATGGTGTCTTTCTGACTTCCTCTACTCTCTCCTCCTCTATCTGCTTGGAATTCTGCCTTGCTATATTCTGCTAAGCCACTGGCCTAAACAGCTTTATTCATTAACCAATAAAAACAACCCATATACAGAAGGACTTCCCAAACCAAATGGGTTATTTTTTAATGGCAAGAAAGTAGGCTAGATGGGAAACATGAGGGGACCCTGGGAGGAACTTCAAGGTGTGAGATAAGTGAGGTATGATCAAAATACATCATATACATGTATGAAAACTATCAAAGAATAAATTAAAAATACATCTTAAGAAAATCAGCAAAGTCAAAGAGTGGAGATGAACATCTTGTGTCCCAGGGAAGAAGGCAGGGTCTATTATCAGAATAACTGTGGCCATGGTACCTGTCTTCACACATATGATTTTATATGGGCACCTCCTTCATCTAGAAATATCCAAATATCAGCTGTGGTCCCTTTCTAGTAGAGAACAGCGTCAGCAGATGTAACCAACCCCAAGGAGCTGAGAAAAAAGGCTATGTCTTCTCTGGCCTGGGCATGGACAGTCAACTCTTTCCTATAGGTGGATGTCAGAATAGTGGGAAAACTCTTTCTGCTTCAGAGACAGTACATGCTCAGTTGCAACAGCGTAAGGATGGAATGAGAATTAACGTGGATGCCATCTGTTAAAAAGCTGTGCTAGTGTCCCTGTGGCTTAATAGGTGAGCTGGTAAATTGTTTGGAATCTGAACATGTAGACAAACAGTTGCATTAAATGTGGCAGAAGTACAACCGATACTATGTCCCAGATGCCACCTGGGTAACATTGTAATGCAGCATAGAGGTTGTGTGCAAATCTCACTAAGCTGACAACAAGTACTAATTTTATACAGTAGCACATGAATCAAAGTTGCCTCCCTTACATTTTTCAGAAGTTATCTAATAAAATCAATTAGAAAACTTTTTACATTTACAAGTTTGGTTCAGCTACCATTATCATACAATGGGGATGAGCCCACGATTCATGCATCCAAGATTTCCTTCTAAAATGAGAAAAGTGACCACATCCTTTCTGTTCCCCATCTCCACCGTGTGGCATATGGGAGGGCTCCGAACAAGTGCTCAGCCTCACAAACTGAAGACTCAGATGGAGAGCGTTGCATCCCTACCGCATTAAGACAGACACCACAGCCCGTGTTGAAATGCCTTCAGCTCCAACTTCCAGTTTGTTTCCCTCCCACGCCCGGCAGCGCTGCAGGACTCTCAACTGTCCCACACACCAGCTGTCCATGCTCTGGCCCGAGCTCCTCCCCAAATGCAGCTTTTCCTTTCTAGCATTCTAATTTTTAAAAAACATGTTTTCAGAAAAATATATGTCTGCTTGGAAAACAAAAACCTAAGCTGAGGATGTATTTCATCTAAATGACAACCAAAGCTGTATCAGGAACAGACAAGTATATGTTGCAAGTTAAACTACATAGAGCAGTGATTTCCCTTCCTCTTTCCCAAGGGTGTGAAAGATGAGTATGTTCACATCTGAATACTCACACTTAATGTCTGCAAGGAAGCTCTTAAAACAAACTCTGAGTCTGCCTGGAAAATCCTAAACCTTGTATAGCTCAAGATTGAAGTGTTTTAACTTGTTCAGGTTCCCATAATCATAACTTTTCCTGGTGCTGGGAGTTAAATCTAGAACTTTGTATATTCTAGGAACACATTTTACCATTGAACCATATCCCTATCTGACATTATTAGCTTTTAAGAAAGAAATCTGGTGAATTAAGATAACTGCAAAAATTTCAATGGAGGTAAAATTTCATCCCACGTTCTCACAGTTCTGATCAATATCTGGACACAGTTGACAGAATTTCCTATTGAGATTTAGGTTAGTCCTAAGTCTTGAGAATTAAAATGAAATAACCAATCATGAAAAGTATGCACACAAACTTACAGTGACACTCCACATGGGACTCTCTTGAGTTCTACAAGAGAATCAGTGTTTTATCCCGGGACAGCAGAACATAGCCCAGTGTGTCATCCCTCAGCATGTGATAGCATGACAGGGAGCTCATCCACACCATTGTCAAATGGGATCCCAAGTGGTCATTCCCCTGTTATATTTAAGCAGAAAATGGAGAAAATAAAGTGGGGGAACCCGAATAGGCACGAATAACTTTCAAAAGAGCAAGCCTGAAGAATATGCATGCGAACCCCAAGCTCCATGATCCATCATGCAAACAAGGGCATACACTGGGGGTGGGGGAGCACAAACAGAAGTGATAACCAAATCTCTGGGGACTGAGCTAAAGATTCTGTAGCTGAGAGAGATGTTTTGATTGCTTTTTAGTTAGATGTACATTTGACGTAGAATTTACCAGAGCCAGATGGTAAGGGACACGTTAGAATGTCCATGTCTAACTACGGTTATCAGCTTCATTATATTTAATATAATATGAACATGTTTAACCAAAAACCTGCTAAAGAGGAGAAGCTTCGAATTATCATGAAAAGTACCGTGAGTCTGATTGACCTGTGAGACTCAAGAGTTTTGTCTTGATCCAATATCCAGTACTTATTCTCAGCATGGCTGACTTGTTCTTTTTCCAGTCTACAATGTCCACACCCTCTCCTCACCTGATTCCCACTCATGCCAATCTCTTGCTTGTCCTCCTATCCCCTCAGCTAACCATCTCCAGCTGCAATCAACTGTGCAAAGGTCCTTCTCCTCCTCTCAGAGACTTCTATCTTACATTCCTGTGATTTTTAGAAGACAGATATGGGCAAATCAATAGCAAAACAGCAACAGGAAACCTATCTCCATGAGCTGAGATTCACAAACAAAGGAAACCTAGCCAGGGTGTACAAGACGCTGATTGATTAGGAGATGGACGATGGCACTGAGCATGGCAGGGACGTGTGTTCTTTGAACTCGCTCAGAAATGTCTTTGCGGCCTTTCAAGCCACATAAAGCAAACACAAGCATAGAGTGAGGAGATAGAGCAGGGTCTCAAGACAGGGACAACAGAAGAAACCCTGAGTACAAAAACAGCAACGTTAAATAATCCCACACTGGTCTCACTTTAGAAGTTGTCATGCTACATTTAGTGAAGATCTTCCAGGCTTCCTCTGTAAAGGTGACAGAAGCAGCTAAGGCAGATAGTGATGTTTTGCACACTCCCTTTACAAAGAAGGAAACTGAGGCAATAAAAGGGTTGAGTAACATGTTCGGTGGCCACACTTATCATGGTTGTAAAATGAGATAAAACCCAGCTCCAAATTCCACACCCACACATTTAAATAACGAAAATGAACACTTTTCTTTAGTGTCCAAACAGCCAGAGCGCACTGGGGTTTGGATGCAGACGGTTATCTAATTCCACGGAGGCTCTCATTAAGGATGAGGAGCTTAAAACAAGATAAAAATGATGGGGGTGGGGGAGTCATCCTTTCTCTGGGGCATAGAAAGTACATTTTAAATGATGACCACTTATAATTTTCAAATTCTACCTGTGATTATGTATTGTCAGATGTTGTTCACGTGTCCGTAAAAATGCTTGGAGCCATTTACCAGGGATAAAAACAAGTGGTTGGAGTAAAATCAACAAAAACAGCAAAAGGCAAAAGCATGGGAGATGAGTGTCTACAAGGAAACAAGTTTGAGCTATAGTCAAGATGCAAATATGCTAGGACATGAAAGAATTAGTAACACATTGGAGCAGGAAGAAGAATATACACCCATGCTTATTCGCTGCTGAGTGATCATTTTGAAGATGAATTTTCTACCGAATCACCTTGGGTTTTACTGTTTCTTTGACACAGGTTCCTGCTATCTGTGAACACAGGTTTAGTAAGTACACACTGTTTTCCCTTAAATGAAAAAGAAATCAAATGCAACACTGGTTTGGGAACTGATTCACCCAACCATTAAAAAAAGACTGTATCAAAAGACTTTAAATTACCTAGCCCCACTTTTCTGTCAATTTCCAGTTGAGAGCTAGAGGTCTACAATGAATATCAATGCTCGCGTCATCTTCAGGAACCTCTGGCTTCGCAGCTTTCATTTTCTAACACTGTCAATACTTGTTTTAATTAGTGTGTGTGTGTGGGGGGGTTGTGCATTTACACAGAGCAAACCATGCTCAGTCCCTCGCTTATCGCTCAATCATAGCTGAGATTCACAATGTAGTCACTCTGCTGAGTTTCCTGAATAGGCAAGCAACCGTGTATGCTGCAGAATATCCACGAGAATCCCTAGGAACAGGCTCAAAGTGCAGACGCACACAGATGTACCTTACATGCTTCTGTAAGCAAGTCATCAAAATTTTTACCAAGCTGCTCTGACGTTGCGATCATCTCATAGACCCCAGGTAGATGTGTACTCAGAAGACCAAAAAATTAGTTCACTTTAAATCTAGAACTTTAAGGAGCTTCTTTACAGCTGCAGGGGGGAAAAGAGCATGCAGCAATGGAAATAGTGTGTGTGAGAGTGCACGTATATGGGTGAGTGTGGTGTGTGAGTGCATGTATGTACACTCAAGAAAGAGAAAATGTGTCCATGTGCAGTGTGAGCATGTGCATTTGTGAGTGACTGTGCATGTTGAACCTATGCATGAGCACATGTGAGTAGAAGTGTATGTGTTTCTGTGTATTTCTGTCTGTGTGATTATGATGTTTGCTTGCAATATGCGCATGTGTGCATGTGTGTGTCCATTCACATGAGATGACATACATGTGTACATGTGTGGGTACAAATACATGAACACAAATAAGTATGCAGATGTGTGTGGATGATGGACTATTTCTACTGAGATAGAAAATAGATTTTATAATGCAGATTTTATTCTCCCTCACCAGGTAAATGAAATATAACAAACGTCTGATGTCCACAATAATAAATTACAGTCCACATGGACCATACGAGCTACGCTGATGTTAATGATACTGTACTTTTCTCACTGCGTCATGCATGAAATAAACTGCAGTCTTAGGCATGCTTTCTTGAACTGAAACGGAAATAAGGTACAAAATAAATGACAATGATCAGATGAATTATCGCAGGTTCACAGAGCCTGTATCAATCAATGGATATTCTGGCCTTTCACTACATATGGAACTTTTTAGAGCTTCATAAAGTATAAGAAATATCTTTTATTTCCCCAAAGAAGCTTGCAACACCCACAAAATTGAGCACAAAAGTCGTGGTTGGTAGCAGCCAGAGATGTTTTTGGACTCCTAAGCTTGAAAGTTGAATAGATGTGATCTGGATCAGCTCCAGAAAGATCAGTCGTGACCTCAGTGCCAGGAGATCACCAATTCAGGGATGACCTCACCAGTGGCAGGTGCAGGCCCAGGGCTCAGACTCTGGTGCTGGAGTCTACATGGATCTGGTGTGACTTTCTGAAAGCATGGGATTGCACAAGCTCCACCGATTCTACTTTCAACGGGTAATGCAGAAGCCTCAGGTGACCAGGAGCCATGGATAACCAGGAGGCATGGGTAACCAGGAGCCCCAGGTAATCAAGAGCCACAGGTAACTGGGAGCCTCAGGTAACCAGAAGTCAAGGTAACTGGGAGCCTCAGGTAACCAGGAGCCATGGGTAACCAGGAGCCTGGGTAACTAGGATCCCCTCTTCTTGGGCTGCTTTCTCTTTTGTTCCTCTTTCCCATCCCCCGACTGCCTTAAAGCTGAATGTTGAGAAAGAAACATCACTTTACCTGCATCTGGGTGCTATTCAGGTGTTAGGAACAATATCCCAACAGTTAAGGTCATCATTTGTTATTAAATAATTCTTGTTGCAGTAGAATATTGACTCCAAGGCCTGTTGATTAGCACCTGACTAAGGGGCTAAGGGCTCTAGCTGAACTCATGCCATGAATAGTTTGAAAATGCTACTGCAGAACCTTGGATGTGTGGTACCAACATACCTGGTGTTGAACATCCTTGTCAAAGGAACAGAGGTGTCTGCACTGCAGTGAACAAAGCTGGAGAAGGACCAGCCCTAGCCACTACAGAAAACTGACAAGGGCTGTCACCAAAAAGAAACTGGCGTGATTCTCCCTCATCCCATCATAAGAGGAAGAGGCTGGGAGCTTCTGTGATGATCTGAACAGGCTATAGAGAGATTCTTTTGTCCCCAAACAGTCATAATCCTCATACAGAGCCCCCCCGTTCTTGTGATGATTCTTTCTGGTTCACACCCATAACTTGGGCTGAGTTTGGTAATCCTTGCATACACACAACCTCAAGCACTGGGGTTCGCAATGAAGGAGGAATATGGAGCTTGTAGGTTGACCAGATAGCTTTATGGATTCTTTATGAATCCAGGCTGGAGGAGATATACAAGCAAGAAATTCTCTCTTGAGGATTTCTATACAACAGAAGGAAAGACACACAGGGTCAGCTGGCAAGACATAGTACAAAAAGCCCAACATGCAACTGGCTGCCTATTGATCCTAGAAATCACAGGGCAATGCCTTGGCAAGATGCACCTTTCTCTGACTGAGTTGAAAGCTACATGAAAATATCACAGCTTTGCACAGAGAAATGACTATGTAATAAGTGACCAAGTGGGTGTGAGTTCTTTTCCTGTGAATAAGGGGTTAATTTGGTGACCTGAAATAAGCCAGCTGTTCTGCACAGATGTTTATGTCTATATTGTAGGCTATAAACATGTTTTGCTTTTAATGCATTTCAGTGGTTGTATACAAACTGTGAATAACAGTTAACCATAGAGAAGATAAAATCTACATCCTCAACTGCCATGCTTAATAATACATTTTCAGGCTTTAAGGGAAAGGAAAATAAACCAGTTGTTAAAATTAATTTAGAATTGATATGCTATTTAAGTTCTGTTCAAACTGTGCTACCTAACACCTGCTGAGGGGCATGTGGGGGAGAGGCTATTTTGTTTCTTGAATAAATTGTATCATAATCAATGATTCAAATGATATTTAACATACTCATTCCCTTACACTGTTATTTAGGTGGTGGAAATGTTCAAAACCCACATCCCCAGCTATTTAAAACACACACTACACGTTCCTGGCCATGGTCTATCACTCAGTCAACTCATTTCTCTTGTTTCAACATCTTTCCAGTCTGGTTAACCTCTGCTCTTCATCAAAAATATCCACTGATGTTGCTTCTATGCTAAATGTCCCTAAGTAAGACTTTTAACCTCAACTGTTAGGCCTAAAACAACAGAGAAGAAAGGCCTGAAGAGATGATGGATAAAGCATCTCTATAAGATCTTGACAGTGTCACAGGTATGCAGGTGTGAGGGGAGAGGGATGTCTCTCTTTCTGCACACATTTTGCATGTACAATCAACTATTACAAAGTGAGAGACTGATAAATGGGCACAATGGAGTCCTTTACTGACAAAGTAACAGCCTGTATTTCACAAATCAGTGAAAAGAACCCAGCTTTTCTTTTAAGACTGTAACAGTGTGAATTTTCTGTTTCCAAGGACTGAGACAGTACAAACTCAGCTCACTGTTGGGGGCTTCAGGTGGACCAGGGGTCCCCTCAGCTTGAGACTGGCTTTATTAAGACCAGTTCGTCTGCAATCCCACCTCCTTTCCATTCACATACAACCCTCAGATAAGGCTATCTGTTGTTTTCGGTTTCCTTGCACGTCTCTTCCTCACTGAGAAGGAACCTCTTACCATCTGTCCTTGTTCAGCACCTCTGTTTGGGGCTTGGCACCAGCAGACATTTATCTCCTGAACCTTTGGACCACAGTTTGGTAGATGGCAACAAAGAATATAGAATCCCCCTGGACATGAAGGATTAAGCCCACACACTGTCGTCCCCTTGTGCTAAAGCACCTTGTCTACAAGTGCTGCTGAACCTGGTCCTCTTTTTCCATAGTTTTGGGAAGATTTCCATTTATTTCAGCCTTGTTGTTATTGTTGTTGTTCTAATCACAACCTAGTGCTGGAAAGCTACCAAATACCCAGAGAGAGCTCTGTAAATAAGAGAGGGGGAAAACAGGACCTCTAAAAATCCCGCATTTTAAGGACTTCATATTTATTTAAGTGTATTTATATGGGTTTGTGCACCTGTGGGTGCAGTGCCCACAATGGCCAGAAGAGGGCATAAGAACTCCTTGCAGTGGAGTTACAGACATTATGAGATGATGTCTGATATAGGTACTAAGAACTGAACGTGGGTCCTCTGCAAGAGCAGGAAGTGCTCCTTACCACTGAGCCATCCCTCCATCCCTGAAAAATGAATTCTTAGGCCCCGATGGTGACCTACCGAATCCTGCTCATATAGTCTCTTTAGAAGCATGAACATATTGTTCAGGGATATTGTGTGCACGCGTTTGTATTTCATACACACAATCTCATGGCTAATCACCAACAACCGGAGGATATGAAGCACTTGGCAATTGCAACTTCTGGAGATAGGCAGACCTGTTCTTAATTCTGTTGCGACTGAGCAGCACAGTGGGATTCTGAGACATGAAATTATTTTAGTTACTGCTCCATCAACTTTAAGTGATAGGAACAAGTAACTTCATTTTACTTACAGAATTCTTGTGATGATATAATTAGGAAGCACATTATACAGATATAGATAGACAAATCTGCTTGTCTATCTTATAGCTACCTCAATATCTATAATTAGCTACTTGTATATTGATTTCTCTATGCACCATATCCATCCGTTACCTACTTGCCATATAGTTCTCTGTCTGTTGTCTGTGATATATCTATCTTGCAGTGATCATCTACTTATCTATTGACCATATATCTATATGTCTATCATGTATATATTTATCAATATCTATCTATAAAATGCTTTAATATATATTTATAAAATAATAATCTACCTATAAACTAGATATATCTATGATCTGTATACTAATCCTCTTTCTATCTATGATGCTTCTTTCTCTCAACTATCTATTACCAACCTTTCTACCCATCCTTTTTCTATTTTTATCCTTCATTTTTACTTATCTATCTACCTATTTGTCTATCTATCCATTAACTACATATTCACCTACCCATATGTCTATCCACATGTCTCTATCTACAATCTAACCATTATCTATATGATATATATCACATATATGTATATATACCTATATACAAATGCAAACACGTATGCTTTTTAATCTCCAAAAGATATACACTATAGCTGGTAGAAGACATCTGCTTTAATCCATGAAACCATTTAAAGACAAAAGCAAATATGATAGAATTCTTTAGAACTCACTGTAAGCAGCATGTGATCATGTATCTCATTAGGATTTATTAAATAGAATTATATAAATTGTTTGGTTCATGGATGGAGCAAATGATACATGACAAGATGAGTATTTCCAGTTATTGGCTCAATTTATTCTGTAGTTGCCAGTTAAAATCCCCAAATTTCTTATACAACAGTCTATAAACTCATTTGCTAAGAAAACCCTAAAGCGTGCCTTTGAAGAAATTCAAATACTCCATGTATACAGCATTAGGAAGATATTTACAAATATTTTCTTTGGGATTACAAAGTTAAATTCAATGAGTTAATGCATTAATTGTAATATTTTAACCTGTTTCCACATTCATCATGTAGCTTAATATCCCCATGTATGAATAATAATTTGCACAAACAATGCTTATTGAAAACCACTGCCAACAATCATGAGTTCCATGCCCACATGAAGACCATTGCCAAGGTTATCATATTTTGAAAGATGGTTGAAGTTTGGACAATTTTGCCTGTCCAAGACAGTGAATGTGAATTAAAATTTTAAGCAGCAAAATGTTAATCCTATTTCTATTTCTTCTAATTTCGGAAAGCAGTGATACTTTAAGAATCACAGGGGAATCTTCAATGATTGACTTAGTACTTTTATCTAAATTCAATTTCCATTATAGGGTCTGGATAATATATTAACATTATTTTTTTACTTTTTATATTAACATTAATTAGATTGTTTCCTTCATAGAATAACCACATGTCTTGTCTCCTCAAAACAGAAATTATTTGAGTAGAAGGAAATCTAAATGATTTTTAAAAACTGTATAGACCACACTGAAAGCTGTTATAGATGTCCTCCTGACCACAACATTGGCCCTGCTTCCTCTCCTGCAGGAATCTTTTTCCTGTCCTGCGTACTCCTCAAACCTTGCCTCGATGGGTGAGAGTTGCCTCCCATCCCTGGGAACTTGAGCTACCAATGTGGTAGGGAAGCTGCCAATGAGAACTTGGCTCTCCTCCAGGTAACTTCCCCCATCTCGACTTTTCATTTTCTATAGAAAGATAACACTAGCATTTTTACAAAAGCCTTTGATGTACAGCAGCAAGAAGTAATTTTTATATTGTTATATTAAAATTGCTTAAAATTGGTTTATTGACAAGAGATGTGTATTTTCACCAAAATTTTCCTTCAAAAATAGTCTTACGTTTATTGACAATTTCTGATAAAGAATTAACCATTGAAAGTCTAACTTACAAAACTCCTTCACATATGCTTTTAGGAAAGCATATTTAACATAGCATACAGCTAAGTTGAAATATAACTTTTCCAGTTATATTTCTGTATGAGCCTTACACAAACATGAAATCATTTCCAATAGAGAAAATTCATCAATGTTTTAGGAATTGTATCATCATCCAACATGACAGTCCCATAGCAGATCAGGAAGGTTTGGTGAACAGAGGCAGCTGACAATCACTCAACTATAAAGATTTCTATATTAGCTATCAGTAGCTGAGAAATACACAGAGCACAAAGATAGACTTTGTCAGGACAGAAAGGAGAATTTTCAGGGTTCCTGGACTTTGGAACCATGTTCTGCTCTCTGAACAGAAATCATCTAGAAATGCAGGAGGAAGCATGCCTCAGGGGCAGCAAACACTGACTTCTGTGGTGATTCTTTTTGTTCTATGATAAGCAAAAGACATGTGATTCAGGGCTCAAAGGAAGAGAGTGGGTGTAACTAAATTTGAAAGTTAATCAAACCATTGACCATACATAAATCAGCCTGCAACTGTCCAAAACTGTATTATTTCTTGCCAATCAGTCATACACTCAACAGCACCCAACCCTTCTAGCTACTGATGCTGGTTTATATGAAACAATTGACCCAGTCCTCACAGTGGAGGAAGGCAGCTGGAATCCTGACAGCCCAGACATAAAAGAGAGATGAAGTCAGAAAAGCCTTCATCCAGATCAGGCTAGTATCTTCAGCATCCTCGCACGGGTCGCTAATAATGAAAGGATTGATCAGGCTTTATACAACTCCACAGGGATCAGTTCCACCGCAACTCATCACCTGGCAACTGCATAACAACGAAGTCCAGTTGCACAAACCAAGTATAGGCTTGAACTTTGCACAAAGAACATGCATGTCACAGATACGCAGTATCAAAGCAAACCAGAGACTCCTTTAAAAAAAAACCACGTGTGTTATAGCAAGACAGTGATCAATGGCTCCAACCACAGTGTACTTTTCTTGACTCATAGGCACCAGAATTTACTCATGCTACAAATGATAACCCTTGTGTTACACATGAAAGAAAAAGAAAAATCTCTATGCCAAACTACATCAGACCTATTAGACTTCACACTTGCAAGTAGCCAGTCCAATTATTTCTATCTGACTCAGAGAAAATCAGTTCCTCTATCAAAGTCCACTCTTATTCTGTTACAGTTACACCAAGTCACCTGAAAAATAATAACAACATCACAACATCTCCGAGCACAAATCTGAAACTCCACTGCTTTGTGAGAATCAAAGGAGAGTGAGGCCAAATGAATTTCTCAATTAAAAGTTTCTGTTTTGACAAAAATCCCACATTACTTAAGCCCTGATTAGCAGTCATGTGGCCATGCAAAAGTTTTAATAGAACTCCTTTAGGTTAAAAACAAATACTTTACAACATGCCACTTTATATGGGAAATCCTCAGATGTTACCATTGCAGGCAATAAAACAATCTGACTCATATGTTCAGATCACTAAAGGAAAACTCAAGCATGTTTTTGGACTGGGTTCTTTGACAGTTAGAGAGGCCAGTAGTATAGCATTTTGTCAATATACTAAAGAACAGCCCAGTACTTCCACCATGCAACCCTTCTCTGCATCCGCACCACGATCCCCCAGCAGCACGTGAGGTTATAGGATGCCAAGCGCAGCTGTCTCCTACCTTCATACATGGCCTTGAAACCCTGTGCGCTCACTGCGAAGTCCGTGGTGAACCAGAGCGTGAGGAGAGACCCAGTGCTCACAATGGAGGAGGGCAGCTGGAATCCTGACAGCCTGGATTAGGAGGGAGGAAAACAGTCAGAAAAACCTGCAGTTTAAACAGAAATGTATTAAAATTTCTCCCACATTTTTGTGGGAGAGGCTGGTTTACTGACATTCATTGATAATATTTTATTGCTTTAAGAGCGCCTTTAGTACAAGCCTCAGGCTAGCCATGAAGTGGTCTTTCATCTGTCTCAGGTTTCAGAGTGCTGGGATCACCTGTATGATACCATGTCCAGTTTTGATCATTCTTAACTATGCTGCCTTTATCTAAGTGAGGTCATCAAACCTGTTTGATGTTAATGTCAATTAAATACTTGTAAGCCCCAAATTTTTATCTAAATGACTTTTAAGAAGATTCTTTTTGGAAGAATTTATCACCCTTGTCTTCAGCAGAAAGTATCAGGACTACATAGTAGTATACAATGAATCTCATGTACATCATGTGAGACAGGAGACCCTACACATGCTTCTGTGTCCAGTCCCATTTCCTACTCATTTGAAGGCATGGGACTCCTCTAATATGGCATCTGTTTGGTTCTACATTTACTCCAAAGAAATGGCAGTTTCTTTAGAGGAGAAATGGCATGCTTGTCATTGCACACAATGAAACTCAGTAAACTGAGTTTCATTGACCTTTCCTGAGAGGTCACATCGTTGATCTTAGCATTTATTTTTTATGATAAATCTTTTGGTTTGGAAGAAACATTTTCCAGCCGTTGCAACATTTGAGTATTTTTTATAGTTTTAATGGCAATGGTCAGAGATCAGGGAGAGTAAACTAGTGACTGCTAAGGAATAAACTACATTTGTGTAGTACTTTGAAAGTCATTAGATTTTCTTCCCCAAAGGTCAAAGGGAAATGCGAAACTAGAGCAGGATATATTTCATTAAATTTAATAAGTAAAGGGGTATCTTTGTAGATACATGCTGTACGAAAGCAGCCTGCATACTAGGCAATCGTGCAGAAGTCAGAGCAAATATGCTTCCTCTGCAGGAGGGATCCTAGAAGCCTGCAGTATTAGTACCTCATTACAGCTGGTCAATGGTCTGGATAGACTCAAGATGATCTACTAGCACCGATAACAGCAGGATAATTGATAAATAGGATGGCAGAACTAGCAAGTCAGAAAATGAGTTTATATTCAAGTGAGAATTATTATGACATGGATCACACGTACTTTGTTTTCCATTATCCTTATTTAGTGTTGACTTTAAAGCTTTATTTGGTTTCATTAAAAAACAACCACTTCTCAGGCTAAGGGATGATTCAGTCTGTAAAGTTCTTGCTGTGTAAGCATGAAGACCTCAGTTCAGATCCTAGTACCGGATAAGAGCAGTTACGTACACTGTAACTCCAATCAGGGCTGGGAAGGGGTCGATCCCTGTAGCTCATTGGCCAGCAAGTTGGATTACATCCATAAGCTCCAGGTTTAGTGGAAGACCCAGTCTCAAAAAGTAAAGTGGTGGATAACTGGGACAGGCACCCAAACTTAACCTCTAGCCTCTATGTACACGTGGAACAGGTGTACCAAATATGAGCATGTATGTGTGTATATATACATATGTATGTATATTTAAATACGTATATAAATATATGTATATATATTCTGCATAAATACTGCAAAAGTCAAGTGTTCTTAAGTTTTTTAATTAGGGATGCTCCAAAGAAAAACTCACAATCTCATTCTAGTATCACAATAATACAAAATTCAGGTAAAGTTTAAAACTATAGGCCAATATCTCCAGTATAGAAAGATGTGAAATCCTCAACAAAATACTTAAAACTTTATATGGGAGTATCTCTAAAAGATCATCTGCCATGATCAAATTGGCTTTATCAAGGAGATGCACAGATTGTTTAACCTAAGTAAATCAATAAACATAACAAATCACATAAATGAACCTAAAGACAAAACAATCATATCATCATCCCAAAAGATGCAGAAAAGGCCTTTGATAAAATCTAACCTATTTTCATGATAAGAGCAGACATGAATGGAACATACCTCAACATAACAAAGAATATATATGACAAACCCACCACCAACATTAATTTTTATGGAGAAAAAAATCAAAGAAATCCCAATAAATTCAGGAAGGGGACAACACTGTCAAGTATTTCCATTCTTTTTCCATATAGAGCTTGAAGCAATAACTACAGCAACAAGATTAATGAAATTAAAGGGACATAAACAGGAAAAGTAATCAAATCATCCCTGTTTGCATTTTGCATGGTATAAATAAGGATCCCAAAAATTCCACTAGAAAGCAAGAGATGATTGAGAACTTTTGCAATAATCCTTTATGAGTTAATTTTATCTAAATCCTAAGTGAGACAAAATATGCATCCGTGTTCTGTGAAAATGGCACAAGAACCAATGGCCCAGTCCCTGCAATCCTTTGGCAAACAGAAACAGAATCAATCCAAATGCAATGTGGTTAAGAAAAAAGTAAAGCCCACGGTGTGGGCCATTGGCTTCTCAGGGTTTGTTTTACAGCTAAGTAAGCAAATGTTTTCTGGCACAGGTCTGTGGAAAAGCTAACTCATGACCAGCGGACCAAACAAGGAAACATGACACAGACCACCATGAATAATATCTCTGACTTCTACTTTTCAAAGGTTCAAAATCAGTCCATGAAAAATTCAACAAGTGGGTCTCTCTGAAAAAAAGTTGCCCTGGGCCCAGATGACACTTCTCTAATACCAGAATCCACAAGAAGAAACCTAAAATAGAAAATTATACAACTCTTATTTGAAACAGGGCAAGTCTTCAAGGCCCACGCTACGGGAAGAACCACCCCTAGGTTGTACACCATATTTATCACCAAGCAGAGGGAAAGGTAATAAATTAGATTCAAAAAACTTGAAAAACTTTTCTCTGTGAAAGACCCTATTAAGAGGATTCAAATACATTCTGCAGCCTGAGAGAAGATATTTGTGAGCTAATTATCAGGACAAGCTATTATCTAGAATATATAATAGACTCAACAATGAAAAGCAAGCAAAGCAATGAGGAAATTGGAAAATACACGGGGAATCATGTCCTAGTTTGCTTTCTATTGCTGCGATGAAACCAGCACCAGAAACAACTCAGGGAAGGAAGGGTTTTCTGTAGCTTAGAAGTCACAGTCTACCATAAAGGGAAGCCAGGCCAAGTGCTGAGGCAGGTACCGGAAGACAGGAACGGAGGCAGAGACTACGGAGGAACATGGCTTACCAGCTTCCAGGCCACTTTCAGCTACCTTTCATAAACATCCCAGGCCCACCTCCCCAAGAGCGGTGCTGCCTACAGTGGGTTACACCCTCCTATATCAACTGGCAATCAAGAATGCCCCAAAGACGTGAGCACAATTCAAATGGGAAGGTGTCAATCACTCGTCCGGGTTTGTCAGGTTGATGAGTAAGATGAGGCATCACAGATAACATTGCCTGGAAGATAGGAAGTCCATGAAAAGCTACTAGACAACCTTGAGTCACTAGAAGAGTGAGCTTTTAAACAGGAAAACATAACCACACAGCTATCAGAAGGGCTGAAGAAGAAAAAAAAACTGATGTAAAGACTAGATGAAGACTAGATAAAAGGCAGAGAAAACTCATGCAGAAAAAACTCATGCGTTTCCAGTCAGAGCGTAAGCTGGTGCAGTCACTTTGGAAAACAGTTGGTCAGTTTCTTAAGAATAAACAAGAAGCTGGAGAGATGTCTCAGCTGTGAAGAGCGTGGCATACCATTCTTGCAAACGTCCTGAGTTCAGCTCCCAGCACCCACTTGGGCTCACAATCACTGCCTGTGTTTCTAGTTCCAGGGGATTCGTGCTCTATTTCAGCCTCCATGGACACCTGAACGTACATAGCATTACACACACACACAAACACACACACACACACACACACACATGCACACTCACACACTAATTAATTAATTAGATAAAGTTAAATGAATATATTAAAATAAATAACCAATGTATGAAACATAACTATTGTTCTTCTTGCCCTTCACCCAAAAACCTCTCAAGTGATACAAATGTTATCTTCACAATTAATATTTGGCCATGTCAGTTCACTGTGACTTTGTAAGATGTTACAAATAGGGAAGAGAGTTAGTGATGGTTATACTGAATCCCTGTCAACTCTATGAAACTATCATCTTCTAAATATTGCATGGCTCATTAAAAACATGTTGGAAAAGTTTTAAGGAGACTTTTAAAGAAATATTAATAAAGTATGAAATAATCACTTAGTAGAAACACAGAACATATAATTAACAAGAAAAATGTATTCATTAACTTCCAAATGATAAATGAAACAAAACACTGAGAATGTTTTATTTAGAAATCAATCATCTTCAACTTTTCAATACATATTTCATTCATTGTGTCCCCTAGAACTATTCTGTCTATCAGGCATTTTTGCCGGCTCATTATTGAACCACATTATTTCTCATGGTAATTAAACTGTCATCATAATGGAATAAACAAGAGAAAATACAAAGTTGGCCCACTTTTCCCTGCCTCATTTTTCTTGATCAAAGTCCATTTTACCTACACGTGAGTACTGGCAGATACAGAGAGTGAACATCTTAGAGAACAAACATGGCATTGAGAACATCTGTGAGGGGACTGCAATACAAACCAAGCTGCATGCTCCCCGGGAACTCGCTCATCCCCTTGCCCACGTCTTGACTTCTGCCAGCATGTTTTGCAATAGATGCTGCAGATCATCACTATGGCTTGCTGGTCATAGAGGAGAGCTGGGAAGAAAAGTTCTTTACCCAGAGCAACACTCCATGCCACAGCTCCCTCTACAGAAAACCACCTTGTCAACACAGTGAAAGCATCAGGCTTCTGACCGGTTGAACTACTGGCAGAGATAGAATGTCCAGGTAAGAGGATCTCTGGGCACGGCGACAAAAAATCAATTTCATTCTTAGGGAAAAAAAAAGTATAGCTGTTGTCAATTCAAACATGCCGTTCACTCTGCCTTTTCGAGAAGGATCCTATTGTCCTGTAGGATCTCATTTATATTTCCACTTGGGAGAAACCAATTACCCTCTTGCATGCAGCAGTCTGGGTGACTGATAGCTCATGCCTGTCAACGTGAGTGATTGTAAACTAAAACTGGAATGACTGTGGGTGACGTCTCTCTATTCCAGGTACATGTTCACTCTGCAGAAGTATGAATTTCAGAATGGAACAAGTTTATTCTTCTTTCATTTCTCAAGAAATTACCGAGATGATTAACAGTAGAAATTGACCTCAAATGATTTGCACTGTACTACCATCCAGGACTTACAAGGTGCACCAGTGTGGGAATCTGGAAGGGCAGATGTGTTGATGCCGGATTGAAACAACAAATTCAAGGAAAAATTTGGAGCAAGGAGAAAACCAGCACTGGTGCTTCAAATAACGAGGGAGCAATTAGTCTACAAGACAGAAGAACACTCCTGAATTATACAATGTATATATTGTATAATCAGTATTTGTGATTTTGAAATGTCAATTATATTTAAAACTAAGGCTTCGTTAAAATGTCAAGTGCATATTTTAAGTAAATTAGGAAATATCACTAAATCAAATCTTCTTCCAGAGAATGTAATTGCTTTAAGGAAAATATCTGTAAGCCAAATGCAGCCAAACTGACATTAATATTCAATATTTAGTTTCATCACATGTCAGGCCATATGCCAAAGTGAAGATTCTCATAACAGCTTCAAGAAAGAGGTGGTTCAACAAATGAACTTCCCTGAAACTAGAATCTCATCTCAATATTGCTGCGGGCTACGAGAATGCGTCCATGGGATACGTATATTTCTCACAAGACAGCCAATGCATTCATGAACTGATAGCTTGTGCAGATTCTTAGGACTTCATCTTTTCATTACACACCCATAAGCTGGCCCAACCGAATGCTCCCTGAAAACTTCTCCAGATGAGAAGTTTCCAAAAGACAACCATTCGTGTGTCATTAATATTTTTGTTTTTAAGCCTTTTCCCTACATACTTCATATGAACATGCATTTTACCATGTCTTTAGTTTCAATAATCAGTCATCATTGAAAATATTGACTAGTCACCCACTAAATGCTGAATGTCTCCTAATGGAAGCTCCCTCGGTGTGGACTGAGTTAAAAACCTTCTGCGGTCTTCAATTTCAATTTTATGTTTTCAAAAATCTTCTGAAACCCTCGAGGCTTAAGCAACCAGTCCATCAGTACAGACATCTTTAGTAGCTGCTTGGCTCTGAGGCGTCCGTGACTATTGGTATTAGGACGTTGTGGCCCCATGGCTTGTTTACATGTCAGGTACATCAAATGAGAGCATTGGAACCCTCTGCTCTCTGTTTCTCCTGCTTTCCCTCACCCACCACACCTGTCTTTATCTAGTGTGACTTCAAAGTGACACAGTTGTCTGCTCATTCCTTTATATAACACAGATTCTGACTTCTTAACAGTTCCACGCTGTAAGCATCAACAGCCCAAGAGTCTTGGGAGAAGCATTGTGCAAAGTCTCCGATTAACAAAAGCCTAAGAAAAAGACTCTGTGTTACGAGGACTCCAGTCACTTAACTGGGAACTGCACACAATTCAACCAGAAGGGCATCAGCTATGTACAAAGAAAGCCAGCGTGTCTTATTTACAGTCTAGACACCCATACACTTTTCTGGGACTTCCTGGGAACCAAAGCCCATTCTAGACAACAATGTATCTATTTCATGAGCACCAACACTGATTTGGGAGCATCTGCTAGAAATGGCTTTCAATTCTCATTTCTGAAGAGAGAGCTGAGCCTAGAGGATCCGGATTTCTCTCTACATATCAAGGGAGGAAAACAGCAACGACAGAGGCAACCATGCCCCAATCTTTCATTTATTGATAATTGGAATTTGCCCTTTATAAGTTTGCTTTTGCCTTTTTCATGTGTATGTGTTCAGGCATCTGTGTTCGTATAGGAGTGTATATCCGTATACAGCTGGAAATTATGTTGCCCTGGTGTGAGGAAATGTCTGCCTTCACTCTGAGTAATCATAAACTAGGTGGCTTTTGTCTTTTGCCAATACCTCCTGGCAAGGAAGAGAGGCCAGCTTGTAGAATCTGCACATTCTGCATGACATCACACATTTCAATAGAATTAGGCTCATTTAACTAGAGAAGAAGCTAATGCACACTGCTGAAGAAGACAGAGACAGTATAGAGAGAAGCCTTGAGCTGATGGAGGAGGGAGAATAGTGGCAGCTCCTCTTTGGGGTACTCAGCTGAATTCCACATTTTGAAGAGAGAACAGAGGGGCTATAATCATTTGCTCACAGCAATGTGCTGAGATCATAGGATGTCTGCAACCTGGGACCACATCTCTGTCACAATAGCTGCTCCTTTTATCTGAACCAAACCTTCCTGCACCTTTGGTTTTGCTCTGGGTCTCTGTGGTCACCCGAGCTTGTATGGAAACACAGACAAGCCGTGAATGCAGAGACAATACAAGATGAACCCAGAGCCCACTATCCTGAAAGAGACGTGCCACCTACCAAAGGGAACTCTGGACCATAAGAAAGGGAAGTCATCTTACGAAAACCGCTGATCGCGACAGCAAGCTCCTGTCATACACTGCCCTGAGTGGCTTTTGCCCATCAGATGCCCCGTGTCTTTTCCTTTATGTTTGGCATACGGTTTCCTAAGCTGTGGACAGTGGACTGGAAGAGAAATTTCCTTAAGTAAAATTTCCTGTTTAGACCCATTAATATTAAAAATATCGGTTAGAACATTGCAGTCCACCCCAGCCCAGTACCTCCTCCCTGGGAGCCTTTACCACTTCAAAGTCTCTCCCCTTGGACAAATGTGAGGCCTCTATGCCCATCGCCCAACCCCAGACACGCCAGGATCACTTCCCCCAGACCCTGTGATAACTTTCATTCGGTTGGGGTGATTTAGTACACTAGGCAAATCTTAAAGTTTGTGCTAAGCAAAATTGACCTCCTAAGGGGATACACTCTCTGCTAAGCATCACTGTCTAATAAATGTGCCCCTGGAAAAATAGAATAAAATTCCTCAAATTGCATTTGAGACAAATTTGCCAAGAATTAATTTCACTGATCTTTTCTCTCCATCCCTGCACCGAGCTATTTCGAGAAAGTTATTTCACAATTACAGTGTCTGTGATATGCTATGAGAAGAAAAGATCTAAACAGATTTTGCCCCTAAGCACGGAATAACACCCTGTTCAAGTGGCTCTGTTATGGCAATGGAGCCTTTTATAAATTACATTAAAATGGCCCTGTGTTCCTCACACCCTGTGACTGCTTCTTGCACTGATATCCACGCCTCACTGGGGCCCTCCACTTGAGTGATAAGAACCCCCAAATTGTCTTCCCAGTGAAGAATCCATTAGTTGGGTTTTCATATCAAGATCTCTTTTCAAGCTGTTTGGGTCCAGATAGGCCCCTTTTTCATGTTAAAATTTCAGATAAACCCCGTGCTACTTCAGAGTAACTCGATGGGCCCACTGGATTTCCTCCTGAGAGGAGCTCTTTAATACTAATCTGACACACACACTGTGGTGTGGGAACTGAGGTAAAGCGCTAACTGATTTCCCTGTGGGCGAACCAAGGGAGCAGGCAGCCACTTCTGAGTATTTAGGCCAAAATAACATTACAAAAATGGTAAAATGGGTCAAAGATGCCAGATAACATTGGGGAAATTTGTTTCACTGTAGTATCTGATAAGATTGATTTTCAAAGTTTAAATTCCCTTCTCAATTATAAATCTGACTTGTACAAAAGTGGAAACTGGAACTCTCTTGGTGACAAATCTACCGTAGGGAGAATTACAACAGAACACATAATACACACATATACGTACACATACATATTACACTCAAATGCATTAGCACACGCAAGTACACATTACACATTTAAATAAACATGCATACAAACATATATACACATGCATACACAAAAATACACATGACATACACACATACATGCTCATGTATAGTTAAAGTAGGGCAGGGGGGAGAGAAGAAAGGAAAAAAGAGACCAGATGGAGAAGGATGTTTCTTGGGTCAGTTTCCTGAGGTCTGAATGGGGCACCTACACAACTCTGCATCCATTTCAAAAGTCTGACAGCTGTAACTCTAAGGTGAAGGGGAAAAAACAGACACTATCTGGAAAGGAGAAAATCATAAAATCTTAGAAATCAAAACTAGACAGCCTAAGATTAGATTTAAAGAAATTCTTTTAACAGTTCAGAAAGCCAACACTGCTTGGGAGTCAGGAATCACTCAGTAATGTGGCCCACACCTCCTGAACTCTGCAAACGGCGAGCAAGAGGAAGTGCTGGCGAAGCTCGCTCATTCTCTAGGTGGAATGAGTTACTTCAATCTGGCTTTTCGATGCTTGAAAACTATGAATCCATTAGTTGAAGTTCTCTGAAATAGGCGGCATACTTTAAAAGTCAAAATACTCTCCTGTTTTACCTGGGTCTTTGTATTTGAAATGTGTTCAGAGAAGGCTTGGAAAATGATCTAAAGAGTTTTTGTGAAGTTCATGGGCTGGAATAGACAGAGGCCTGACTAGAACCCAGAAATAATGTGTTTGGGTTTTTTGTATACCAAATTAACTTTCATTAAAATTTACATGGGTTAAATAAGGGTGGTTAATCACTATGTTGAGAAGCTTGGGTTTACGCCAATCATCCTACGGGCCATCAGATCGCAGAGCTCACACTAGCGACATCTCTGCTCCCTCCTTTTAGCTTCCTCTCAGACCAGAGCTCTGAGAACAGGGCAGACTAAATCTTTCAAGCAAAGCACTGCTCTTAGAATTCGGTTTCCTGGCTATGAACTGAGTGATTATTTTAGATTGAAGTCATTTTCACACTGGATTGTTTTTTAGATCTGGAGTCTAGTGGGGTGGAGTAGTCCTGTATCCCCCAGCTATAATGCTGGGTAATTCTGGGCACATCCACGAGCTTCCAGTCACTGTTCTAAATTCTAACCATCGTAGTCTTATGCAATCCTTAAAGCAACCTGTGATGGAGGATGGAGTAATAAGCCTCTGACTTTGCAGGTGGGAAAACCAGCCCCCACAACAGATGGTTAACTTGTGAGACATATACAATTGGTCAGTGTCAGGTGTCAGGGGTCTGTCTCCAGCCATGGTAGGAACTCTTACATGCTCAGGATAGATTTCAGAGATCAGAGCACTAAATGCCTACATAAGGAAGCTGGAAAAATCCCACACTGAGGAATTAACAGAACATTTGGGCTGATCTCCAAAATATACAAAGAACTCAAGAAATTGGTATTCAAAAGAACAAATAATCCAATAAAAATTGGGGTTCAAACCTATACAAAGAACACTCAACCGAGGAATATGAAATGGCTGAAAGACACTTAAGGAAATGCTCAACATCCTTAGCCATCAGAGAAATGCAAATCAAAACAACTCTGAGATTCCATCTTACATCTGTAAGAATGGCCAAGATCAAAAACACTGATGACAACTTATGTTGGAGAGGTTGTGGGGTAAAGGGAACACTTCTGCATTGCTGGTGGGAGTACAAACTGGTACAGCTCCTTTGAATATCAATATGGTGATTTCTCAGAAAATTAGGAAACAACCTTCCTCAAGACCCAGCAATACCACTTTTGGGTATATACCTAAAGGATGCTCAATCGTGCCACAAGGACAAGTGCTCAGCTATGTTCATAGCAGCATTGTTATAGCCAGAACCTGAAAACAACCTAAATGCCCCTAGACTGAAGAATGGGTAAAGAAAATATGGTACATTTACACAATGGAGCAGAAAAAATATAATGACATCTTGAAATTTGCAAGCAAATGGATGGATCTAGAAAACATCATATTGAATGAGGTAACCCAGACCAAGAAAGACTCATATGTACTCACTCATACATGGCTTTTAGAAAACCAGCCTAGACAACAATGAAAACCTTAAGAGATACATACATGGATCTAATCTACATGGGAAGTAGAAAAATACAAGATCTCCTGAGTAAACTGGGAGCATGGGGACCATGGGAGAAGGTAGATGGTGAGGGAAAGCAAGGGAGGGGGGCAGAGAAAAATGTATAGCTCAATAAAATCGATAAAAAAAGAAAAAATATAGATTTCAGACATGCGCTGTAGGCTTTATGAAAATACACATGGAAAACAATTTTGCCTCAAGATTGGGGACTGACTCAAAAAATCTAAGTTTTATCTGCTTGTCATTGATTAAATTTTTGAAATGAAATTATTAAATAAATCACTAATGAGAAAATATGCATTTTAATTTTTGCATGCATAAGTATGTGTGTGAGAATGGTGTATGTGGGGGACACTGCATGTATCTGTGAACGTACATTTTGTGGATAGAGGAAAACCTCAAGAGTCTTGGGTTTTCACTCTTTATTTTCTAGAGACAGTGTCTCTTGCTGGACCTGGAATTAGACTGACAGCCAGCAAGCCTCGATGACCCACCCTGTCTTCATCTCCCACCCCTGTGGGGTTGCAAGCAGGAGAAAGGTACTCAGCCCTTCATATGGGATTCAATCTCAAGTTCACAGGCTTCCAAAGTCAGCAGGTGTTCTTATCCATTTTACCATCCCGCCAACCCCACAACCTGCTATTCCTAGGGACAGTGAAGACATTTGTTGCTAAGCCCTGGGTGGGGGATGCTTGACTGGTCAGTAAACACAGGGCAGAGCTCACCTTCGGAGCTTGAGTGGCTGCGTGCTGGAAACAGGAAGCAACCAAGTTAATAAAGCCACGCCTCCTCTCCTACTTTGTTAAGGGGAAGCTGAGGCATTTGGCTTTCTTTATGCTCAAACCTGCCCTTGTCTGAAAGAGCTAAAACTTGCTCATTTGTAGTCACTCACTAGGGATGTGGAGATGTAAATTTCCCATCTTTTGATTGAAAAAGACTATTTATTCCTCCACACTCTTATGAATTTAAAGATGGAGTTTAATATTTGCATACATTTACCCCCCCTCTTTCTCTCATTTTTTTATAAAAGGAAGGATCTGGGGAATAAAAGAAAACCAGCTAAAGCTCAAAGTCCATATGCAGAGGAATGTTTGCTTTGCAATATTAGTATTACAAATTTGGAAGAGAGGAAAGCAGGTTTGGCCAAATGTACAAAGTGTGGGGATTCTGTCCTTTCCCTATGTCCCTGCTTTCTCTTTAGTCTAGGGCTAAAGACTTCAATCCCTTTTCAAACAAGCATAAGGAATTTCAAATCTCTGGAACTAGGAACAGCTAATTTGAATATTTGGCACCAGAAGGGCACATTCTCAATTCAGCTTCATGTCTCGTGATCATATCACAGGACATCCTCATGACTCCAGTGAAAGAAATGAAACTAACAGACAAACAGCAAAATGGGGGCCCCACCCTAATCCTAGGAAGATCCGTTTATCAAGGGACTTTCGGAGGAAAGCACAGGGAAATGGTGGAAGTCATTCGTCTCGCAGTCAGTGGAAGCCATGGGAGCTATTGAACGTTTCCATTCATTACAACTAAGGAAGAATTTGGAGTCTTTCTCCACATGGGACAGGTACAGAGAATGGCAGGGGTCTCACAGCATCCAGCTGCCCTCTTATAGCTACGCTGAGACCTCACTATCACACTGAATGTAAATCTTATGCTCCTGGCGCCATGCTATCCCGGACCCTAAGCAAACTCTACTTTTCCAAGTGTTCAACTATAAGAGCAGGACACATCTATCCCTCCGGAAAATATCTGACTCTGCATAGACAAAAGCAGCCACAACAAAAGTAGCTTTTCCACCTTTAAAATGTACTCCCAGAGACACTTAAGAGGCTAACACTAGAGTATGAAAATCGAATTTAGATGGCATGGGGACAAGCCAGTTAGCAGTAGATTTTATAAGTGAAGAGGCACGATGGGAGGATCCATCAGATCCAACAGAATGTGGGCATTCATCGTAAATATCATACTTCTGATACTTTTTGAAAAGGATCTTCACCAAATTCTGTTTTTACTGGCAATCAGCTTTGTGGTTGATTTTGGTAATAACAGTATAAGATATGACAATGCAACATGGTGCAGTTATTGAGGTTTTCTTTAATCACTAAATGATTGCTGTATATAGTGGCAGAAGCGTGTCATTCCAGGTCAGTGAGCAGTACAAGGCACCCGTTCCAGTCCTATGATATCATCCATGCCCTTGGAAACAGTCTCTAAAGTGAATCATACCATTTCCCTGAGTTTTTGGCAGTCTGGCCGTATCTAGATACAAGCTATACAAATCTGTAACATTCTCACAGATTCAACAGAAGAGTTGAAAACCCTTCTTCGGGCATCACTGGTCCAGGAACATGGAAACAAGTGCCCTTCTTTATCATCAAGGCTTTTTCATTGTGCTGCCATGGTCTCCTTTGGAGCACCAAACCCCTTCTTCTACAGACATCAATGCCCGAGGCTTGTGATACAGAAGTACTAAGCTGCCATGGGGAGAACTATAGTTTAGCAAGAGACAGGCACTCACCTGATAGCTAAGCGAGGGGACCCAGATATTATTGATGGGCAGGTGCAAACACCTGTGGGTGGGAGTATGGCTTTAGGACAGCCATTTTGCCTATGTGGCTTAGTAAAATGCATCACACTCATGACAGTTTATCTTAAAGTGAAAAGATCCTGGGCCAGAACACCATTGGAATTCATACCAGCAATCTAGAAAAGTGCGAGGCTGAGAAAGCCAGGCTGATCCAACAGGGGACTTGCTAGACCATGACCTAATTTGTAGCTGGGTACATGGTGGCTTTTAAGTATAATCACAGTATCTAGGAAGCAGATGCAAGCAAATTACTGTGAGTTCAAGGCTAGCCTGGGCTACAAAGTAAGGTGCAGGCCTGTGTGGGCTAGCGTGCTATGCTATGTCAATAAACCAAAACATAACACAAAAGAAAAAAGATGAGATCTGTATTGTTAGCCATTAGTCCCACATATACCCCATCCTGTCCTGTCCTGTGTAGCACAAGGAACACAACGGGTTACCTGAGGGAATCATGTCTTGTGTCTTGTTAAAGCTCAAGATCCAATCAAATCATCCACAGATCTTAAAACTCCAAGTTTCAAGACTAAAAAACATAATGCAACCAAGTATATTCTTCACTCCACAAGTAACAAGAGAAGCCCTCAGCACTGTGATCTTTGTATTTGGGGATCTCTATAGCTTGTTGACTTCTGATGATCATGAAGGCTTCTCTTCTAATTATGCAGATAAACAGCTCCTGTTTGCATGAAATATTCTTAATACCCCCATTGCATGGGCTTCTCAGCCCTTTGTTTAGAGTGAAATGTCACCATAAGCTACCCCTTGTGCACAGGCAAAGGCCTCTGGGATTTCTGACTGCTCTCCAAGGCTCAGTGACTTAACCTGAAGTTCCAAAGGATAGGCAACTATAAAACCCCATGCTGCCATATCTTGCCAAAAGATTTTTTTTCAGACATCTTTGTTGCGAAGTGGTGGGCACGATTGAGACACAAAAATCAGAAGCAAAATTGTCACGTCTAATACTGAGGAGTTGTTTCTGATGAACAAAAGAAAAAAAATGACTTTCCATTAAAGTCGCTGGATAATGGAGGTGAGGCAGGACAGAGACCAAAGCTGGTTTTGCAGGAGAAGATGAAGATTGAGAGGCTTCCATCAATTGTAAAGGCTTCAAGTGTGGGTGTGAGCAAAGTGCTAAAATATTGGTTAAATGATCTGCTGAGCTGCAAACAAACCCACACAATGAAATCCCATGAAAAATTTTCCCTTCAACTCTCATCATTGGTGGATTCTTATGTTTTTAAACTTAATTTTATTTTGTTCCATGAAGGTGCCTATCGATGTGCTGGGTGAATCTTGGGAGACATGCTTTAACTTCATACCCAATCCCTGCTTAGTTATCCAGACTCTCCAGAGACACATTGGAGCCCTTCGTTTTTTACAAGTGTTGAAGAACCTCAGCACACAGGGGCACTTCACTACTTGATAGACCTACTTATGAGTTCTTCCCGAGTTTGGTATTTGTGGTAGGAAGAGAATGAGATCTTTCTTCAGGTCCTCAGTGCACCAAGGGATGAGTCTTCTGAACTAGCTAATAGGCAAGATATGGCCAGTTGGCCAATTATCCACCTCCTCTTCAATACCCAGGAATCCTCCCCAGAGAAGCTGCTGCCTTGAATTCAGCCCATACCATCTGACCTCTGAGTGTTGGTCATCTACCTCTTACTGGTTTCCATGGAACCCCAAGATTTGAACTATCTACATTTACCACCCGTACTGTGCCATCTGAAGTGTCTCAGCCCCTCAGGACCCAAGGAAATCTTCACGCTCCACTTGCCTGGCTTCCAACTTAGACAGACTCTAACCATGTCATGCTGCCTTCTAAGAAAAAGGGAGTAAGTGGGTGTGTTCCTTTAAAGAATAACAATTTTTTAAAAAAAAATCATTGAATTCAAATGGATAGATAGATCTTTGTGACATCTTAAAATAACTGCCTCAGTGTTCTGCAGCATTTATTAGTTATTATTTTGTGGTTACTTTGGGTTGCATGTGCATGCAAATGCATGTTGACTTATTCCAGTAGATGTCAGAAGTCAGCCTAAGACACTGTTCCTCGGGTGTCTTCCACCTTTTTGAAATGAATATGTTTTTAGAGGCAGGGTCTCTCACAAGGATCTAAGGATCACTGATTAGATTAGATTAGTTGAACAGTGAGCTCCAGGAACCACCTGGCTCCACCTTCCCATAGCCAGTTTTACAGATGTCAGCTCCCATTCCTGGAGTTCTGCAGATGAGCTCATGTCCTCTTGCCTGTGGAGAAACTTTAGAGCTGAGCTAACTCCTCAGCCCAAAGTGGCCTTACCTCAACAAGGGCTTTCTGATTTTGTTTGATGGCTTTGGGATTTTTTGCTTAAACATTAGCAGATGTATGTTCTCAACCTCATCCGTGGTCCAACCTCTACAAAATCCTGCATGGCTCATGTTGCTATTCCCCTGAGGAGACATGCAGTCCCATAGTGAAGTTTCAGTGGCCACAGGGGAAGCACTGCCCATCATAGGGCACCGATTGCTAACTGAGAAGCAGCCTGGACCAGTCAGTGTTCCGCAGTAACAGCAGGCTATGCAAATAGGCCATAGGAAGAGCTTTCCATCTCCGAACCACGGGGATTAGGGAGGTCCCACCGAGCCCCACTGTGCATAACCACTCGCTTATACTTATACTTACATTACAGCACAGAGAGTGAGTGTTTGCCTAGAACTCCTGAAGGGAGAGCCACTTACACAAACTCTCGGGGCTTTAATGCTCAATTGAGGGATTACCCATCATTACCTGCAAATATTTGGCCACTAATAAAGCCACTAAAATATTCTGCACTGAGTCCCAAGGTATTTGAAGGATCAAAAGACTTGCTTAGATTCAAGATTTGATATATAGATCTATTATTCAACATATATGGATATATTATTCATATCTAGGTTGTGTTCTCATAAAAATGATAGAAGCACAACAATGTATGAGTTTAAAAGTGTTCGCTACAATGTGAACTCGAACGTTCCCATAAGTGAATGAATGCATAGTCATGGCAACTCTGCCAGTGTTAGAGACGTAGGTAAATTTTTATCTCAGCTGACATTAGTAATTCTGCATGGTAGAAGTCACACAAGCCTTAATCAATATGTTAGTTTGTCATTTATATGCCTCATTCACTTATAGGAGAAAAACATTAATCAATAAATAAAATTATCAATTTTATTCAAAGTGCTGCCATGGCATGTAATGGTTTCCACTTGACAGAACAGTAATCACCCAGGAGATGGGCCTCCAGGAATGGCTGTGCGAGAGTATTTTGATTGTTATAATTGAGTTGAGAAGATGTACCAGCTGTGGGTGGTCTATTCCCTGGTGGGACCCTGTACTGTGTAAATGGAGCAAAGGGTCAGTTCTCACAGGTCTTTCTTCATTCTCTGCTTCCTGATTGTGGAGGCAACGCAAGCAGCTGCTCTTGGCTCTTGTGGCCTTGACAACTGCCTGTACCTTTAAAAACCTTTCCCCCCTCAGTTGCTTTCATCTGGGAATTTCATCACAGCCATGGGAAGGGGAACTAAGATAGTTGCTTATCAAACATGCTTGAAGTACTTACATGACATAGAACATTTTTCCTAAGATAAAACCCAGAATGTAAGTTTGGTCCTTTACTGGAGTCAAAATCAGCATGACAAATGGCTTCAGTGTGGCTTATCCAAACTATAGAAAGTGTACTACTCTCAAACGCATTTGACCACTGCTCCAGGTAAGTTTCTTACCTATAAAACCTTATTAGTTCCGTGAGTCCCCTTATCCAACTTCTTTATAACATTCCTTACCTTTTCCCATTCTCATTTTGGAAGATGAGGTGAGACAGCTAGCTATAGGCATATGCATGTATGAATATATTTAAAAGAATATGCTTAAAGCATATATACTCCTTCTCTATACATTTAAATCAATATATAAATATGTACTTGACCACATTTTTTCGTTTTATAAATATTTATCTAGGGCTGGGTGGTGGTGGTGCATGCCTTTAATCCCAGCCCTCGGGAGGCAGAAGCAGGCAGATTTCTGTGAGTTGAAGGCCAGCCTGGTCTACAAGAGCTAGTTCCAGGACAGGCTCAATACTTACAGCAAAAACCAGTCTCAAAAAATCAGAACCCCCCCCCCAAAAAAAACGTTACCTACTTTGAGATAATGAAACTTGAAACATTGTAAGTCAGAGTAGAAAGCATTTTTTTAAAATTTGATTAATTAATTTATTTTACATCCCGACCACATTTTCTCCTTCCTCTTCACGCATGCATTTCCTCCCCCACTACCTCCCTCCCTCTCCAAACCACTCCTCCTCTCTTTCTGTTCAGAAAGGGGCAGGCTTCCCATGGGTATCAACAAAGCATGACGTATCAAGTTGTCTTAAGACTAAGAACCTTCCCTTGTATTAAGGCTGGACAAAGCAATCTAGTATGTGGAATAAATTCCCAAGAGCCAGTCAAAGCCTTAGGAACAGCCCCTGCTCCTATTGTTAAGAGTTCCACAAGTATGCCAAGCTACACAACTGTCCTATCTATGTAGAGTGCCTAGGTCGGTCTCATGCAGCCTTCTGAGTTGTTGGTTCAGATTCTGAGTCCCTGTTAGTCCAGATTAGTTGATTCTGTGGGCTTTCTTTTGATGTCCTTGATCCCTCTGGCTCCTACAGTCCTTCCTTCCTGATCACACTGGGGTAGTCATCAATATGATCACAGGAGATCTTAGCTGAGGTCACCCTTGCAGATTTGTGGGCGTTTCCCCAAATCTTCCTCCTTTCCATTCATCTTTTTTAGTCCTCTCTCCCTCCATCAACCTCCCACTCACATCCCTCAAAGTCCCATCCCTACCCACCCCAGTGCACCCAGGGGTTCTTTTCTACTTCCCCTCCCCAGGGGGATCCGTGTGTCCTCCCTCGGGCC
Organism: Ondatra zibethicus; assembly: GCA_004026605.1. NCBI lineage: Eukaryota > Metazoa > Chordata > Mammalia > Rodentia > Cricetidae > Ondatra > Ondatra zibethicus. The sequence goes on from PVIU01005130.1 coordinate 106,290, forward strand.
CTCCTTATTACCTAGCCTCTCTGGGTCTGTGAATTGTAACATTGTTATCCTTGACGTTACAACTAACACCCGCTTACCAATGAGAGTTTTTGATGTAACTGTGCACTCTAAGGTTATACAGAAATTAAAATCTGCTTTCAAATTCAATTAGTGCTTTTAGTAGTAATGAGAGAATGCAAGCCAGTTTTGCATCATGAATGATGAGGTTTAGGTCCCCAAAACACTACTGGAGTAAAAGATATAAACCAATATGCAGGCATTTCCTAAAGCATTGACTCATAAAAGCAATGGTCAAGAGTAGTAAGATCACACAACTGATCAACCACACAGGTTGAGTAAGCCTGACAGCAAAGGATGCCGTGTGCTGAATGTCACCACCTGGATGTGACCTCAGCCCTAGAAAACTGGGTCACATAGTTCAGACTTTTACAAGACTGGAAAAGTTGAATGTACAAAGGCTACATTTAAAAGAACAGTGAACAGAGCACGCAAGATGGCTCAGTGTGTGCTTGCCACCAGGCTTAAGGACCGAGTTCACTCCCCAAAGACTACATCTTAGAAGGAGAGAATCAAGTCCTACAAATTGTCCTTTGATTGCTCACTGTGGCACACAAAAACCTATGCATACATGCACAAACATACACGTGGGTGCACACAAGCGTACACATAGGTGCGCAGATACATGCATGCAGAAACAAACACACACTAAATAATTTTATAAAAATAAAATATCAATGATGAGTTTTTCAAAAATGAGTTTGAGGGTTGGTGTAGTCTTTTTTTCCCATTTTGACACAGCTCTCAAAATGTACCAACTCTTTCCTCCAGTAGCTTTACTTCTAATTGTCCTGCTTACAAACTCCTCTATCTAGATAGACTGCCTATTTTTGATAGATAATGCCTGAATCTTAGTAGTGTTACTACAGCCTGAAAAATGGGACCATCTTAAGAATCTGATCAACAGGAAAAACAAATGATATTTAAACCATTTAACAGTAAATTATACAGAAATACATACCTACATGTATCATGATTATAATCAATGATCCATTTCCAAAACCCCAAATAATTCCATGTCTTGTCATTAACATAAGAGGATTTAATCCCAGAAATCTTCCCGCATGCTTTGAATTCACAGGAACACGGATATTGTACAAACTGCTGTGTGTAATGTGAGGATACATGGAAGGCCCAACAGACAGCTTTCTGAGGAAGGAAAGTTAATTAAATCCCCAAACAAGTAAAATGATTTTGAATATACATTTTTTTTGTAGTTTAAAATTTTAATTTTGTGAATGCATTTTAAAAGTTATATTACTTAATGTGTTAATTAGAATATATATACCCAATCATTTTTTATTGTAAGAATTATTTTATGTGCATGTGTGTGTGTGCCTTGGCATTTGTATTTGCATTATATGCATTCATGTATCCTTAGAGGTAAAAAGGCATAGGTTCCCCTGGAACTGGAACTATAGGCAGCTGTAAGCTTGCCATATGAGTGCTAAGAACCACATTCAGGTCCTCAACAAGAGCATCCAGTGCTGTTAACCAGTGAGCCATCTGTCTAGCCTCTAAAGTTTATATTTAAAACATAATGGTATTGAGTTATTTTTTCATATTGTAAATTTAGCATAAGTTTATCATTAAGTTTAATTTCATGAGAAAAAAATAGTGATAAATGTCTTGTTATCTACTATATAAGAGAGAGCAAGAGTACAGTTTAGTAAATAAATGTAGTAAATTAACACAGTAGAACATTTTCAATTTCAAGGCCCTAAGTTGATCAGAACTGAATATGTACTCAGTACTCAGTCTGTAGTTTACACATACATTCACCATGCAGTGCCTTTCACAGTACTGTTGTATATTTCTTTGATGCATATTTGATACTTTTTCACGAAATAAAAATTCACACTGCCTAAAATATTTACAAGTATCTTTAAATTTTGTTCAAAGTGTTTGACATAAAGGAAAAAGTAGGATATTTTACCCCAAGATTGAATTGAGTCAGAGACAATGACCTGCAGCCACAGGTCATTTGTAATGTGTGCAGGGCAGCGGTGTCTGAAGCTTCCTGAGGAGTGGGTGATCGGCCTGAAGGATGCAGAGTCCGGGAGAGAATGGAGTCACTGCGGACTGTGCTCTGCTGCAATTTTGTAAAATTGCCTTGTACGTATTATCTTCAGTCTTCTTACATAAGCACGGGCACATTCAGTCGCTAAGTCATTCTAAAAGCAAGAGCAAAGCTCAGGGGCAAATTTGACTCCATGACTCATTTTTCCTGGCCCCTTTCCTAGGCGGTCTGTGAACATACACAACCCCAAGACCCCCACACATGCGCCTTTCTGTCTGGAGTTGACTTTGCTTACAGACATTTTTGAAGTGTGTTAGAGCCCCTAACCCCTCACTCTAACACTCTGAGTCAACAGAGATGTTGCAACAGGCTCCCAGTCATAGGACGTGTTCTGTATCTACGGTTTCTTCCACTGCTCTTCATGTTTAGCTGTTTCTGCTATAGTTTATAAAGCAACACATACAGTGAGGATGCCAACACAGACATACAGTGTGAAAAGGAGAATCTCCTAAGCCGGTCTTCCTAGACAATGCTATGAATGTGGTAGGATTTGCCTTTTGAGGCCCTTTGTGTTTCATATCCACATGAGCAGGCCATGCCTATAGACACATGTGGCTGGATGGACATTGTTCCCACTGCTTGCTTATGCAGAATATAATGTTCACATCTGCTCACTAAGGTTAGTTCAAGCGTGTGCAGTCAAAAATTGGTCATGCTTGCTTTGCTTTCTGCTCTCCCCAGACAGCCTGTGAAGTCAGAATCCAGAATTCTGAATTGCCCAGGACCCCCAGGATTCTTACATTTTGGCTGATTCTCTCTATTGGGGGTCATGGAGAAGTCGGGTCTCCAAAAGCTTTGTTTTTCTTACTGGAATCAATGCACATTTAGACATGATTCCAACCTTGAATTTCTTGAATCTGACACTTGAAACCTACCTTTTTAAGTGAAACCCTTTTTATGCAGTCATTTGAGACAGACTTCAGTTGGAAAATGCCTAATCCAAAAATCTGAAGTGCGCCAAAAACCAAAGCTTGGAGGGCTCTGGCGTAGAAAGAGAAGCAGAAAATTCCTTCTAGGGTTTTTGCTAATGGCCACGACAACATGGCAGGCACTCTGAGAACATTGCAGAGGTTATCTTCATGTCACATGGACAAATGTATACAGAAAACATTAATGAGTTCTATGGGTTTCCTTACCAGTAAATCTCTTGTGATGCAAACATTCATAAATGGAAAAGTTCAAAATTCCCATTTTTTTTGTCACAAGCATTTAAGTGAAAGGAAAACTAGCTTAAAAAAGTGAATGTGTTCCATAGTCTATAATGAATAAAACATAATAAAACACGTCTGCCCCTCAAATCAACCCAGTCTACAGTTCCATAATGATGCCCAGGACTACCATTATTCAAATCCTCTTCTCTGTTTTGGGAAACCTCCATTAGGTTTTAGAGTTTTGCCTCTGTGTGTAACACTGATTACTTACGTTAGCTTTCTGTATGTGGAAGGATCTCAACAAGGGTGACCAAGATAGCAGCAGCAGCAGCAACTATCTTTTATGTCTAGGAGTGTGATGGGGACAGATCCCGAGGCAGTTCATAGGGTATTGTTCAGTCTGTATATGCCACCATGTGCGATGCATGGACGGTGACATCCCAGCTATCAACACCTCTCTACTTGCTTTACAAAAGTTTTCTCACTTACTAGAAAAAGAGGTGAGCTATTTTGACAAATTCTATCAATATGGACAAATGCTGGCGCTCTTACAAATGGTTGTGTTTTGCAATGAGGACAAGAAAACATGGCCCAAGACCATTGGATCAGCCAGTGTTCTACTATTCACAGCTGAAGAACAGCATCAGAATTTTTCTTTGTTTTGAAGTTGGCATTTATTTAAATGTCACGTAGGTTCAGATAATAATTCAACATCAAACATCACCAGAGCAGGCAGTCTCAGATAGCAAACCTGAAAAGCCATTCTGAGTCATGGCCCAGTTTTAATTTAGGGGAAGATTTACTGGAAGAGTTATGTGGGTCTCATGCAGCAAAGGAAGGAGCAATTAAATCAGTGGGTCTTGCTATTTTAAACTAGAGTCACACAGCAGTGAGATAAAGAGAATCTAAGATGAGAATAGACTGTGATTCACAACTATAAACAAATCCTGGGTCTACCAGGTGTGATCTGCACGAAACAAAGAAAATCCCTTACAGGAGGATGGCAGTGTTAGCCACAAACTGATGGGTACATCAGCTGGTAGACGAGCAATCACCTAACCTAGGATTCTGTTATGGGGCTTTCTGAAAGGAAGGAGGCACATCTACACCCGACTGGAGCAGCTGTGATAAGAGAAAGAAAGAAAGAAAGAAAGAAAGAAAGAAAGAAAGAAAGAAAGAAAGAAAGAAAGAAAGAAAGACAGAAAGAAAGAAAGACAGAAAGAAAGAAAGGAAGAAAGAAAGGAAGGAAGAAAGGAAGGAAGAAAGAAAATAGAGAAAGAGAGCATAGGTAAGAGTAATGGTTCATCCTTGTTTAAAACATGACTGAATTTGGAACCATCACACACCCTGGGGGACATCTGTGAGGGTAACTTTTAGAGGGACTTAACTGAAGAAGGAAAGCCCACCCTAAGTGTAGGAAGCACCATCCATGGGCTAGAGACCTAGAAGGCATATAAAGGAAAACAGAAGACAGCCAACTGAACCTCTGAATTTATCTCTCCGCTAGGATGTTACAATTCTTGACCGCTTCTGTCACCTCATGTTCCCAATACCACAGCACAGGACCTGGTGAATGATGTCTGTCCATAGGGATGGTGTTTATGCAAACAGCACCCAAGCAAACCCTGGAAACCATCGGGGCAATTGCAGCACGTTCTCACAGACAGGTTTGCGCATGTGTGAAGTTCTCACAGACAGGTTTGCGCATGTGTGAAGCTCTCACAGACACGTTTGTTCATGTGTGAAGCAGTGCTTGCCACCTAGGGGTTCTGTGAGAGCGAGAGCTGATGAGAACATGAAGTGCTGGGCAGGCTGCTGGGTAATGGATGCTGCCTGCAATGGCATTTTTAAATAATACTAGTGTGTTGCAGGCGCCGTGGCATGCTGGTGATGATGGGGAGGTGGAGACATTCTGAGTGCTAGGGTTCTCAAGGAAGTGAGGAATTAAACTGACAGGGCTATGGGCTCATCTGTTGCATCCCCCTGAGGTGACAGAGATCACATGACCTCTGAGAGTGACTTAAATCTCGCTACTCTCTTTTTTTCTATGTGTCTTTTGCATCATTATCTTGATCCCATTAATTTCCCCATCCCTTCGCATGTACCTTCTGCACCTGCACTTCCCCAAATAAAGCAAAATTTAGGAGAAAAAGGGGACAAAATAAAAAAGGGGAAGATTAAAAATTTTGTCATGGACGCTGCAGTGTGACACAGTGAGTCACACCGCAAACCCCTTTGTCCCTGTATTTTTACTTGCAAGTGTTCATGGCTAAGAGTCACTGGTCTGGTCTGAGGTGTCTAGCTTCCACTACACTACCAGTTCTGAACCCTCATTAGGACTCTTCTTGAGTATCCTGTTGTTTCTCTGTGTGTGAAGATCCTGAAGCTTTGAGTCTGCGGGTCAGGTCCCTTCACATTCTCCAGCAGATCACAGATGGGATGGATGTTGGGGTGGGCCAACTGTAACCCTGGATCTGGACCTGGGTAAGTTGGGTTGGTCTGCCAGTCAGTTCTCCCCTGTCCTCACGTCCAGGGTGAGCTCTCCAGCATTGCCCCAGCTTTTTCTCCTCTTGCAGCAATGAGCAAAGAGGTGGGGCCAGTTCTCCTGGTTTCACGCCCTCAGAGTAGACTCTTCATACATGCATCCTTAAGGCCCATTCTCTTGTGTTTCCAGGAGGGGAACAGGGATCACTCTCCTGAGTATTACAGCTCTCCAAGGGCAGGGACAACCTTCCAGTTCTTATGACCCAGGGTCAGCTCCTCCACCTGCCTTATGTGTTGATGGGCAGAAGGTGTGGGGGTATCTCTCCTCTGCTCTTGCTGCTGACATCAGATGAGTAATGGGAGCAGATCTCCTCGTCTCGTGATGTTGGAGCTGGGTCACACTCGCCTCTGACCACTGAGTTGCAGCTAGATGCCATCCTCAGACAGGCAGCCCTAGGATGGAGGTCTACTGTTCAGAACTGAGCTTCTCCTATGTCTCATTTATTTACTGTCTGATGCATTAGCATAAGGTAGCACTCAGGTTTTCCATGGTAGGAAAGCTGTGCCTTGCATCTGCTCCACAGATACTAAAATTAAACCCTTTCCGTGTAGAAGCCACCAGAGGCTTACTCAGCTCAACCAAGACATATCAGTGAACTGGGACTGAGAAAATGATCCTCAGTATTCTCTGGCTTTGTCTTTCCTCAATACTGTTGGAAGATAAAGAAGATCTGGTTGGTAGCCTGTTGTGCCATAAAAAAGGAAAGACAGCTTCCTTCGGTGTTCATGTGCTTATTGGCCACATTACCTATTGGTCACTATTGAAGATGCTGTTTTGGTTACACCCCACTAAAGCACACATTGTCAGCATGCTGTAGACCTGTGTAAATTTCTCTACTCAAGACCTCAGTTTTGAGCTACTAAAGGATCCTAGGAATTTGGATATTTCACTAAAACTGTTTCTTATTATGCCAAATATACTTTCAACATTTACTTTCCCTCCAGTGTGTCTCTTAGGAAGGCCAAATCCCTTGCTTTCATAAAGATAATTTTATACCCCATTGATTTTCTTTAAAATGAGCAATTTGGGTGATCAAACTACCTCCAATAAGTCAAAATAACATTCTGGTATTCAGGTTCCTCTCTGAAGAACACCAGGACTAATGTGTCCACGCAAACCATCACTGCTTTGTCCTGATATTTCAGGATCAGTCTCCCATAACTCTGAATGGGCTGGTATTTTGTGACCCCAGCACTTGCATGCATGCACAAAGTGTTTTAGAAATTCTCACTAACATATCCTTGCATGTCCCCGGCTCAAAAAGTGAAAGGAGGCAATGGCTATGGATGTCCAGAAAGCAGAATAATGAGTGACATGTCAACTGTCCTCCCTTGCCAGGGCCATAGCCTATGCCAGTGCCTAATAGTTACGTTCTCTTGCCTCTACCAGTGAGGTGAGATTGGTTTTAATTTTTATGTCTTGGCTAAGGGGCCTTAGATATAGTCTCATACTTTTGGAAGTTATATTGCTTGTAAACATAACTTTGCTATGAGACAGGAAAATTACCACAACATGAAAAAGTAAACTGTTTTGTTTGAAAAATTCATCTTTTTCTTAGCACATTCTCATAGCAGGTAGTGTGAAGACAAGGAGAAAGGGACAGGGACAGGAGAGAAGAGCAGGAGGAGGGAACTAAAGGATAAGTCCCTGTTGATGATGACACCATACACCTTGATTGCAAGATATAGAGAAATCAAGCTCTAATTATTCTGGGAATGTCTTCCGTGCCAGCTAGATTTCAAAGTGCTGGAAGGTTTGCACATGTTGCTGGGGGAGAAAAGTTGTTAGTATCCTGATACAACTTTATACCCTAAATGTTTTAACATCAGCCTTCTGTGGAAGATGAGCCCATTATCCAATATTGGCACTATTTAGGAGATAACCAATTGCTCTCTGATTGGATGGGATCTTTGTTGCACAGGAGGTAACTCCTGCCTTGTACTGTCACCTGGTGGAAAACCCCTTCCTCCATAAAGGATAGACTCTAGGTTAGAATTAAATATTTCTGTTTAGCTAAACTGACACAGCATCAAACTTCCTTCTTGATTTTTATGTTTATATCCATATATAAATGCTATTCTTTACCTTAACTGGAGAAGCTTCACTTTACAGTGAACAGTGATGAACTCAGGTTGAAGGCTGAGAATAAGTGATAACTCGGTACTTATCCCTAAACAAAGCATTCATACTATCCCATCTAAGACTAGGAACATCACGGAAAAGGGCCAGAAAGAATGTCAGAGTCGTAAGTTATGGAGAAGGGTTATGAAATCCCATCTCTGGATGAGTCATAGGCTTTGCCATGAGGAACTCACAGTAGCTACTGATGTCTATACTGGGTCTGCACAAGAATGCACCCAGCAACTATCAGACATGGATGGAGGATGAGTCTCAAAGGGCTCCATCCACACTACTGAATCATGTGCTACTCAAAGATTCAGTGAGAGGTTAGTCATTTCCCTATTAGACGTCAATGAATTGTTCCAATACCAGACACACAGAGTTAGTGAACTGCAAATTCCTAGTCTACATTAAGTCTTGGTTTTCTGTACGAGGAGAGGTGGACAAACACGTCAAGTTGCATTCCTTTTGTTTGTTTGCTTGTTTCTCTTGAGACAGTGTCTCACTTTATAGCTCCAGCTTTTCTGAAACTCATTAAGTAGACCAGGCTAGCCTTGATATCCCAGAGATCCACTTGCTTTTGCCACCTAGTGCCAGGGTTAATATGTGCCACCATGCCTCGCTGAGACTAAACTTTGAATACCCCAATTGTCACTCTGATGCCGTTTAGGTTTGCAGCACACGGTCAAAGTTCCAGGCAGCATGTGACAATGTAAGGTACAGTGATATATGCAAAATGGCATAAGACTTAAGAGGCAAGAAGAATTGAGGGCTGGGGGATGATTCAGTGGGTAAAGCATTTACTGTGAAAGCATGAAGACCTAGGTCAGATCTCTAACACTCACATAAAAAGCTGTCTTATTTGGGTTTTGCTTTTTTTTACTGCGATAAAAACACCATGAGCAAAGCAACTTGGGGAGGAAGGGGTTTATTTAATCTGAGAGCTTAGAGTCCACCAGTGAGGGAAGTCATGGCAGGACCTCAAGGAGAAACCTGGAGGAAGGAACTGAAGCAGAGACTATGGAGGAGTGCTGTTTGCTGTCTGCTGTCTTGCTTCTCAAGGCTTGATCTTGATCTTTTTATTTCCTTATAGCACCCAGGACTACCTGACCAGGGATGGCGCTAACCACAGTGAGCTTGGACCGCCCACGTCAATCATTAATCAAGAAAATGTACCAGAAGCTTGCCCCCACACAGATGATTTTGGTAGGGGCATTTTCCTCAGTCGAGGTTCCCTCTTCCAAACGACTCTAACTTGTGTCAAGTTGACGGAAAGCTCGCCAGCACACCCATTTGGGAAGTTGTAATACTAGGTGGGGGACAAATGCAGTTCCCTGGCCAGGCAGTTGAGTCTCCACAAAAGACTGTCTCAAATATAAGGTGGAGAGTGACTGCAGGATAAATAGAATATCAACTTCAAGTTCAGCCTGTGCACACAGCATGGGTAAGCACACATATGTGTATACACACGTAACACAGGCACACACACAAAGAGGAAAGAGCAAAACCTTGTGAACTCCTTGAGTAATTTGAAAAAGGAATCACGAAATGGCCCTGTTTGATCTGGGCCTTGGAGGGATGAATAGGAGCAGAGTACACAGAGACAGCAAGGGAAATCTGTAAATCTGAAATGCGAACATTCCTTGGAGAGGTGCTGATCCAAATCCTTCACTCTGCTGATAAGTAAACAGGATAACACTCTGAAAGTCAAGGCCTGGCCATCAGCAAATCACCTGCTCTCTCATCAGGCTTCACGGGTGTCTAAGATCATTTAAAGGAGGCGGGATTACTGGATCGGGACTCCTGGCTTCTAAAACCTCCTGTGACCTCTTGTTTGAGAAAATGCTCTTACAGTAAAGGGAATCAAAACCAAATCTTCATTTTAAGACTCAAAACTCTGTACTGGAGATTCTATATGATTTTAAGAATCAAGAAAGTAAAAGGAAATATGCAAATCACAAGTAAGATATCCCAGCCTTTCCAAGGTTTCAAGGCGAAGGTAAAGAAACCCACAGCCAACAGTGTAGGAGAATGATGTCAGTTTCTTCCTCAGCTTCTCACTGGCTGTGACATGAAAAAAAATTCTCAAGACCACACTGATAGCACAAGGAATACTAAAATAGGACAATAATATACTGTGCAAATCTTTGTTGAGGGCAGATTATAAAACTACAGGAAAATCCCATAACTGTGTTCTGGAGGATATCTAATACCCAGCAGCCCCAGACTGTGTCATGTCACAGTATTGTCACCCCTCCCCATGCACTCTGTGTCTGAAGGCCATTCTGTCATAGTGCCACCTGAGCATGGGCTAGGTTTGGATCACCATGACAAGTACCTGTGAAGCCATTCAAAAGCAGGAAGATATTTTCAAGGGTTTCAAATAAAGATTCCTTGGCTCAATCATTTCTGGGACCAAGGTAAAGCAGAGCATTGTGGGAGGAAATTGCCATGGAGCAAAGCTGCTGACCTCATGGTGGGGTACAAAGCAGCAAGTGCCCCATGCGGGGCCTGTCTTTCCAGAAAGTCTGTCTTTCCAGAACACACTCCAGCACCTATAAAAATACTACCACCTTGGGCGCAAGGACACCTCACACTCATCCATGACTTTGAAGATTTGAGTTAATCAGCTTTTAGCTATATTTTTTTATTTTATTAAATTGCCCAGATGAAAGACTCAGCCCTCGATGCTGAATATAGCTTTACACGCATAGTTACATACAACAACAACCAACAAAACAGCAGTGACAAGGAGTGTTCTCTGCATCAGTCTGGATAGTCTTCCAATAAGAGTTAAATAAACACGCGTCAGAATTTTCTCCTAGAGCCCTCTCCTGCTTTCAGTAACTCTGCATCTCATCATCCAGGTGAGGAAAAGTCATTTTATCAATATTTCCCATTAATTAATTACCAGAAGAACACTTCCTAGGCATCTTAGACAATTTTAAAACATGTTCAGAGCTCTAAGAAGATGTTTCTAAGAAGAAAAACAAATTTCCAAAAAGAATTGTTGGGGGAAAGTGGTAGAGAATTAATCATCAAGGAAATGCCAGTCAATCAAACCATAGTGGTTCTCACCTCCACATAGTCAGAGTGGCTTGAGCAGCGACTACATTCAGCAATCACCAAGGATGCTACATTGTTCTGGAATGCAAATCAGTGCAGACATTAGAGAAACCTGTAGGGAGGTCCCCGCTAAAATTAGAGGTAGAACTACCATGAAATTGCTATAACTCCAATGCTGGAAAGATGCACCAAACAAAGAAAGTCAATATGTGCATTTACTGAAGCACTATTTGTGGCTGCCAAGGTGTCTGTCAGTGAGTGAATACATACAGAAAGTGTGG